>JANAVB010034932.1:0-44255 GCA_029216955.1 Iris pallida | reverse complement strand
CATCCTGACTGGGTACCCAATAAATTTTAGGTGATGGCGATGAGATTTTGTGTCCTGAGGAGTATGGCCCGTACTTCGAAGATGGTTAGAGGCGGACCTTGCTTATCAGGAGGATTATGCAGCATCTGATCCCGCTGTTCTATCTTAGATATTTTAGTTAGTGCTGAGACCTTGTATTGGATTTGTGAGTTGATTTGACATGTAGTGGAGATTACTTTGATTCTAGATTTCATACATTGTGAGATATTCTATTTTATCTATTCGATGCTGAGTTGAGATATGGAGTTACTATCTTCCTCTGTGATATATTCTGTTGCGTGGATGTTCATCATATTGTTACAGCGTTCTACCGTCGACTCTGCGGCGTTGGCTGGGCGTGTACATAGTTCATGCCCAAATATCGGGTACGGGTCGTGACACATAACATCTATTTAGCATACGTTCATCGAGCTAAGTCTCGACACACTCACCTTCCAAGTATTTGAAACTTTTCTTTCACCTGTCATGTACTTCATAGTAACCACATGTAAGCCCACAATTCATGAAATGATACGCAATAGCTTTCGGGTCATATGATTAATTATCTTTCATTATCTTTCTAACTTTCATGTAAGGTGTTATTTAACAACTCAACGATCAACATAGCATACATATTTTAGACGTGAAGCTAAAGGATCTTCGAAGGGTTCAATACTCCTCACATTAATAGGACGATTCCCGCCACGATCACATAGCCCTGTAAGCAATCCTTCACAAAATCCCAAGTCCAACAAGGCTTCATCGAACCAACCATCCGTCATAAGGTATCTTGCAGGTCGGGGTACTACATTTTCCCATCTGGGTAACTCTTGTCGTTATTGAAACTACTGATCGTGGTTTGAGTTACAGAAAGCCAATGCATTGCGATCCCCAAGGTATGTGTAGAAGCATGGAAAATATGGGGTTCATGCGGATCCCAACTGACCGCAAGAGTACTTTGGGCCAAATTGGTCCGTATAAAGAAGCACATGACAGACTCGGCATGCCCCTGTGGCCCATCTTTGCTATTTCGGATTATATATCAAAGCAACCAGACTGATTTGAGCCACAGAAGAAAGAGTAACTTATGCGGCCAGGTTGATTAGCCCTTCTGATAAAGCTGACAAACTCTGTTAAGATTGACAAACTGACAGCTCTGACAGCTCTGACAAAAAGAAGATAAGACGTGATCAGACAAAATATCATGTCACCAGACTGGACATAGTCATGCGGCATGAGCCGCATGAACCTTATGCGGCTCAATCCATGCGCTTCATGCGGCCAAGGGTGACTGCAACCTGAGTCGCATGAGTTTTATACGGCCTAGAATATAGAATTTATGCAGCTCAAAATTCCCCAAGCTATATACGGACTAAAGGAGACTGTTATCTAAGTCGCATGAGTCTTATACGGCCCAACATGGCCGAACACTGAAAGGCCTATGCGGCTCAAAAACTCAAGCAGACTGATCCTATCTTGCGATAGGACACGTGGCAGGTTGACCAAGTCTCAACCACCCAGATTTGTTGCAACAAAATCTCAACAAGTCACCAGTTGGAGGCCAAAGAGCGGGTCATTTGTGTATTGTTGTAGCCACGTGGTCACGTGGCCATTTATGCGGCTCAAGATATCTATCACTATAAATACCAGGGTAGCACACCCATGCAAAAGGCTGGCAACCTACGAAGGCAATTTCTTCAAGAGCAAGGATCGTGTCAGATAGTCCAAGGAGTTAGGCAGAGTTGCTACACTTTTCCGAGGCTCTATCGTCATCCCCCAAAATCAAAAACTAAACAATTGTACTTAGATTATTTCCTGGGATTTCTTTTTAGCCTTTCTCTTGTACAAGCGAGTTTGCAATCAAGTTCAATTCATCTATAATTCTTGTTCTTGATATTTTATGGCAAACAGTATGCAGCAGATGGTGGGTGATAACGCTCACGGACGAACCAGACGATGTGTATACGATCGACCATGACAGTACCAACATACCCTGTATGGTACACGGATCGGGCATGCCTATTATTCTTTAACAGCATATCTTGTTGTGAGAATATGATATTGGGTATTGTCTCTATCACACTGTGGCATTTGTGACACGCAGCAGGGTCTTCGTCTGGTTGTCGTATCTGTCCCAAGTAGGATTTAGCGTTTTGTAATGCCTCGGGAGGTTAACAACCTCTATAATTGCTTTAGGGATTGGGATGTGTAAAACCCCTAAATTTCTACTATTTTTTTTAAATTTGGTACTGATTTGTTTATTTATTTTGTATTTGTACGTCGCGTAGTTGTATTGTACATCATGCGTGAAATTTTGTTTTTCGTAATTGTTCAACGAGTGCGAATATGTGCGAGCGTACATTTTTTTTGGAAAAAATTTTTTTATTTTTATAGTTTCAAAATAATATATATAATAATTATTCTTGCTATCGTACCAAATTTTCTAAGTTTGTTATTTTAATTATAAAAGCCTTTCATTCATAACAATTATTAATAATAAATAATATTCTTCGCGCATACATATTTCATAATATTTTATTAGTTTATTTAAATAATAATTAATTTTTGAAATTATAAATTAATAAAAAATTTGAAAGTGTATCTAAGTTATTATTTATGAAATTTAAATTAAGATTCAATTATTTAATTTAGCTAAATTTTCTATGTATAAAATCTAATTGGATTTGGATTTGGATTTGATTTGTTTTAAAACAAATGTGACAATTATCTAATGGGGGATTTAAACAAATCCAGCCCTTATCCAATTAGAGCTCCTACCTCCTATATAAGGAGAGCCCATATTCTCTTGACTCCATAATTCCTCCATAAATTCCATAACCCACATATGTGCATCGTGTCCATGACCAGCTTCTTATTCCATCCCCTACATATACATTTTTTCTCCGTGTCGACAATCCTGACACAAATAATCCTAAACCTAATACTGCCACTCCTCCTCCATGTCGTCTCCGACTCTGCCGTCGCCATATTCTCCTGGCCTCCAACGGCCAATACCAGCATACATCATCCCTGCCACCATACTCCGATAAAACCTGAACCACCATAATCACCTCGCCTCCGCCAGCACCACCACCATCTTCTCCGTCACCACCATCTCCGATCTAGGACCACGGCAAACGACCACCCTACTACAACCACAACCATCACAGCTACCACCAAGCACCACCACCCGAAGCCACCATCGGCCCCCGCACCCTACGACCAGCACAATCCAGCCCGGCCGAACTCGCCGGGATCCCCATCCGCTACAGTCATCAGACCTCCTTCACCGGCGTAGCCACCAAAATCATCACAACCAATGTGTCCCAAAATACAGTAGTAAAACAATTAGAAAACCCTCATCTTGTCCGCGCCTCCGTCGAACTCGAGCCGCGTGGCCCCTTGGCCGCCGACCCAGATCGAGTACCGCTGCGCTCCATCTTCTCCGCCGAGCCCTGACTCCGACCTCGCCGAGACCATCGCGTCTCTCCCGCTCTATGGCCGGCCTCCCCCAAGCCGTGCAGTACAGCCGGGTCTGTCGCCTCCCTGGCGCCGGAGCAGTCCGCCGCTCCTCCGTAAACCCAGGAGGGCACCGTCGCTGTCCCCGTGGGAGCGCCTCCACCGAAGTCCCTCGAACCGCCGGGCCAGCCCCTCCAGAACCCTCTTCGCTCCAGACCTGCCGCTCCGTCGTGCGCGCCACCGCACGCAGGACCACCCCGCCGCTGCCTCTCCGTAGAACCCCCTCCGGTAATTTCTTTCCCTCTCCTCTCTTCTTCCGCTCCCTCTGCTTCCCCTCTCTCGACCTCTCCCTCTTCACAGCTACTCCTTCTCTCTCCACTCCATTTCTT
Organism: Iris pallida; assembly: GCA_029216955.1. Lineage (NCBI taxonomy): Eukaryota > Viridiplantae > Streptophyta > Magnoliopsida > Asparagales > Iridaceae > Iris > Iris pallida. The sequence goes on along the minus strand of JANAVB010034932.1, from coordinate 40,389 downwards.
TCTTACTTCTAAGAACAGCAAATGCTGTCATATTTATTATTATTAATACTATTATTGATTATTATTTTTTATTATTATTATTATTATTATTATTATTCTGCTAAATTATAGTATTATAAAATGGTTTTGGAAACTATATAAAACATTATATTAACTACAACTATTTAAATTATAAATTATTTTGACCTAAAATTAATTTATCAAATTTAGTTTTAGCACTAAAAAGTATTTCTAGAGTTTTATGTATTGACAAAAATTATGGTTTTGCCCAAAACGATTTATAGATTTTCAACATATTTTTGACACATTAAAACGTAGATTTTAAGCTATAAAATAATTTTTCTAATATATTTCAATATTCATCTAAATTATTTTGCCTTAAACTTCTATTTTACAAACTTGGAGTTTTTCCTTAAAAATAACTACTGAATTTTTTGAGGATTTACCTAAATGTATTTTACTAATAAAATCTAGTTCTCAATTATTATAAGTTTCTTTACAAATAGTATATGTATTTTTTATGCCAAATTCCTCTTCAAATTTCTTCGTAGAGCATAACTAATCACACGTTTCTATTTTTTGGACCATGTTTGCATCGATCACGGCTATTGGACTATTGGGACATGACAGAACATCGCACCACCACGTGACACACGCTATTATACTGTTTATTTTCAGTTTGTATTTTATTACATATTACTGTTCATTTATTTTCAGTTCTTACAGTTCTTGATTTACTACCTGCTCAGTGATATTAGCTTGTTATTATCCATTGATCGCATATAGACCTAGAGTTAAGGGACTACCGATTGTAGTGTATCGCATATACCTTGACATAGTTGTACCACGAGGATGTGTGAGATGAGTGACATATAGGGTCCTTGCGTGTTGGCTGATCTCCAGAGCGCATACGTTAGGACTAACTGCTAATAGGAGCATGTTAGGAGACATAGCAGTTAGTAGAGAAACATGGTCGTGGATGCGACTTAGATAGGTACATTGGGTGGAGAGGACAATACCTGACGTATGGGCTTCGATTGTATTTCCCTTGTAACCCGGAAGCTCCGCTGGAGATACGGGTATGATTAGCCTCTCAGGTTGGCCACTATCATTTTTTAATGTCATGCGCTTAAGTCACTGGTGCCCAAGCGGAGACCATACTAGATCCCATTTACAGCCAGGGCTCATGCATCGAAGGATTATTTCTTAATTGCATATTCACTTTAGTACGGTTAGGCTGCCTTATTTATGTCTTGTCACTTTCTTTGATTGTGGCATATTTTTATATTCAGTATTTATATGGCATGTTCTTCATGTATCTTGTTACGTTCCTCTGAAGACCTGGTGATTCCTCCAGGTGTGTCTTGTGATTTCAGCACGATTGTATACAGGACAAACTCAAAGTTGCTTTTATATCATTATTTATCTTCGTGGATGAGATTTAGTGTCTTGGCTTTCTACATTTACAACTTATGTATACACACGAGCCTTTCATTTACTCGTATGTATACAGCTGGCATGATTACGTTCTAGACCTTCTATTTTTAGGACTAGGGCGTTACATATTTTTGTGGTGGCCCATGCAGGTCGAGTTTATCACTTCGGTTACATAACTGTACCGATGTGAACCTGCATGTAGAAATAGAGTTTAGGATCTCATCCACCAGCTTGACCTCCTCCCTTGCTTCAAGTTTTGAAATATCGTTACCACCCTTGAATTGTATCCTATTTGAACTCTTTTTACCGTGGACACTTATTTTTGTGCTTAGTGACAGCTAGTAAGATGACTACACTATATATGCTCATAGGTCAAACACATGGCTAGGAAGATTACATTGACAATTAGTATACATTGAGGTCTTATTTGAGTTATAAAGACATTTTTTTTCTAAAAGTATGATTTTAAGGATTAGTTAATTCCAAGTTGGGTAGTAGCATATTACCGCCTTCAAAGGATAGTTGAAATTTTATTTTTGATATTACAAGGTGGTATACACAAGAGGATAGCTAGATCGAGAAAACAAATTTTTGAATTATGATTTTTTTAAAATTTTGAAATAGTTATGATTTATTAGGGATATGAATCGATTTGAGAAATATCTTAAAGTTTTAGATTGTGACGCATGATTTACGGTTAACTTTAAGTTTGGATTGTAATATGATAAAGTTTATCTCGAAATTATTTAAAGAGTTTTAAATTATGATTTTGACGACTAGAGAAGACAGAAGTTTAGTTTGGAAAAAAAAGGGAGAGAGCTTGAGGTTTTAAATTGAGTCGTATTTAGGATTTATAAGTTAATTTAATTTTGAGTTTGAAGAGATGATGGTAAAAATTTTATTTAAAATATTTTGGAAGATATGAAATCGACTTTGAAGGAAAAATTCAAAATTTCAAATTGTCTCATATGATCTATGATTTATAAAGTTATTTAGATTTCGAGTTTAAGGCCTTGATTATGGATATTTAAATTTTGGAAAAAAAAGAAGAAGAGAAGGGTATATTCGATTTGCGATATACAAGGATTAATTCGAGATTGAGTAGAGATTTAGATTTTGATTAAACTTGACAGCCTAAGATGATTAGAAATTTTGGTGGAGTGTTTTGAGATTTTTATTGAGAAACTGTTGAGGAACTTGAAATTTTAGATTAGATCATATTGGTAGAGGACCGAGAATCAAGCAAGGTCACCCTAATGAGATAGAAGCATTTCATATTAAGTTGTCATACCACCTATGATTATAATATATATACACAAGTATAGTTAGTCATCGACCAAACTATATAACTATATCTTTTCTTGACTTACTCGACCTTCCCTCAAATCTAGATCTTTTATCGTGACCATCTAATTGTTTGAAACTTAGAACTGATTAGAATCTTTCTCTCGACCATGTTCCATCTAAGAGACTATCTCTCTCTAGAAGCCGTGTCCCTAACTTATTTTACTTTGACCTACTAGATTCCTTAATTACCTTTATTTGTGCTTTAACTGGATCCATTTTATTTGTGCGTAAATATCACCTTATGAACTCCCACTTTCTATTCTATACCTATTGGTGTTCCCTATCATGACTTTGATATTTGGAGCACAGTATTAGACCTTTTCTTCCAACAAATTCCATATACAAGACCTAGACGAGCCCACCTTCATGTAGGTATATCACGTGCCACTAAAACATGTCTTTGTATTCTATTTTTATGATATGACTCTTGGGTCAAAAAGACTAAACTGTAACCTTTACTATGATATCGACTCTTGACCACAGATAGAGATTCAACCAAGACTCGAGACTTTCGACCAAATAAATGATTGTGATCAACTTAATTCCTTAAATGCTTAGCTTGTGCTCTATGTTGATTGCTAACCCGTGCCTTTTACTTTCGTGCCTTATCTTATTTGCTTAGACCATAAATTTTTTATTTTCGTGCAATAATCCGTATTTATTATACAAACCCTTATCATGACGTTGAACCTAACTATATTCTCCTTTCGATTGTTTTTCTTCTCTCTTCAAGGATCTTATTTTTACTATACTGTTATTCATGCAAACCTTGTTTCTTATATATGAAGATGGAAAGTTTATCATGACACCCTTCGTTGAAGAATGAGTTAGAATCGGAAGGCCATAAAAGAGATTAGTATAGATAAATAAAATGAGTGTATAATTTGGAGAAATGAGTGAAAAGTGGTATTAGATGGAATTAAGGGAAGTAACATTTGGTTTTATGTTCAAGCGATAATGTTTGAGATTGACAAAAGGTTACGATTAATCATATATAGTAGAGGAATTTTATGTTTAGAGCTTAAGGAATGTTGTTAGATTATAAATAAATGTGAATGTCCTACTAGGAAGAACTTGATTTGGCCATCGACTGAATCGATTGAAGGTTATTAAATTTAAATTTTGAGGAGATTATAGCTTGAGAAAATATAGACCTATATGGAAATATTAGAGAAGAAGAAATCAAAAGTTTCGGACTTATTGAATTTCTATCATGGGGTATAGGACTTAAAAGTTTGTCTATTATAAAGGTCATATTAAGGTGAGATTGATTTACTCATGACTGAATGGAGTGAAGAAATTTTAATATAATTTCTTAAGAGAAAATTTTGCATGGAAATTTTGCTTGAGAGAAAATATGTCGGAGGAAGAGTATTAGAGAATTATTGAATGGAAAGTTTGGACTTATCAAAGATTTTACGATCATGGATATAATTTCATATTAAAGTAACCTTGATTAAACCTTCGACTAATTGATTTACTACAACTTAAATTTCAAGAAGATTAGAGCTTAAGGAAATGTACAGATATGTTGAAAGATGAAGATTGTAGATTTATTAAGCTAAAGTTTCATGACTTATTAAAATTTCTAATTAGGTGAGATCGCATATAAGAACATATTTTAAGGAATCGATTGTTTGTGAGTTGAATAAACAGTAGTTTAAAGGTTGAGATATACCGGAGTATCCTTCAAGAATTTTAATAGTGTTTGAGGTTCTTTAAGGATAGTTATCAAATCGGATAAAGAAAAAGAGGGAACTTGCTTCAAGGAAATTTAAATTGATGAGAAAAACGCTAACTAGATAAGGAAGTGAGTATTTGATTATGTTGAGATTGAACTTGAATAGAGATTTTTATGATACAACACTGAGATCGAAGAAGTTATTGTCTATCTATAAGGTTGCATGCCTATAGGAAAAGGTAGCGTTGATTGATTTTAGAAACTTGATAGGTTGTCATGCATTAACTATCTTCTAATTGTTTAAAATATTCATTGAATATCGTTTCTTCTCTCATCTATGAATTAAATCGTGGTTTCCTTATGACAAAACACTTTCTAACTCTTCAACCCTACCTATCCTAATTTTTTCTAAATTTGAGGACGAAATTATTTTAAGTTGGGTAGGATGTAAAACCCCTAAATTTCTACTATTTTTTTTAAATTTGGTACAGATTTTTTATTTATTTTGTATTTGTACTCGCGTAGTTGTATTGTACGTCGCGCACAAAATTTTGTTTTTGTAATTGCTCGACGAGTGCGAATATGTGCGAGCGTACATATTTTTTTGGAAAAACATTTTTCTATTTTTATAGTTTCAAAATAATATAATAATTATTCTTGCCATCGTACCAAAATTTCTAAGTTTGTTATTTTAATTATAAAAGCCTTTCATTTATAACAATTATTAATAATAATAATATTCTTCGTGCATACATATTTATAATATTTTATTAGTTTATTCTAAATAATAATGTAATTTTTGAAATTATAAATTATAGAAAATTTGAAAGTGTATCTAAGTTATTATTTATGAAATTTAAATTAAGATTCAATTATTTAATTTAGCTAAATTTTCTATGTATAAAATCTAATTGGATTTGGATTTGGATTTGATTTGTTTTAAAACAAATATGACAATTATCTAATGGGGGATTTAAACAAATCACAGCCCTTATCCAATTAGAGCTCCTACCTCCTATATAAGGAGAGCCCATATTCTCTTGACTCCATAATTCCTCCATAAATTCCATAACCACATATGTGCATCGTGTCCGTGCCCAGCTTATTATTCCATCTCCTACATATACATTTTTCCTCTGTGTCGACAATCCCAATACAAATAGATCCTAAACCTAATACTGCCACTCCTCCCTGTCATCTCTGACTCCGTCGTCGCCATCTTCCCCTGGCCTCCAACGGCCAATACCAACATACATCATCCCTGCCACCATACTCCGACAAAACCTGAACCACCACAATCACCTCGCCTCCGCCAGTACTACCACCATTCTTTGTCACCACCATCTCTGATCTAGGACCATGGCAACAGACCACCCTACTACAACTACCACCATCACAGCTGCCACCAAGCACCACCACCCGAAGCCACCATCGGCCCCCGCACCCTGCGACCAGCACAACCCAGCCCGGCCTAACTCGTCGGGATCCCCCTCCGCCACAGTCATCAGACCGCCTTCACCGGCATAGCCACTAAAATCATCACAACCACCGTGTCCAAAAATACAGTAATAAAAAAATTAGAAAACCTTCACCTCGCGCCTCCGCCGAACTCGAGCCGCGTTGCCCTTTGGCCGTCGACCCAGATCGGGTGCCGTTGTGCTCTATTTTCTCTGCCGAGCCCTGACTCCAGCCTCGCCGAGACCGCCGCGTCTCTCCCCCTCTATGGCCGGTCACCCCCATGCCGTACAGTACAGCCACGTCTGCCGCCTCCCAGGCGCCGGAGCAGTCCACCGCTCCTCCGCCGACCCAGGGAGCGCCGTTGCTGTCCCCGTGGGAGCGCCTCCACCAAAGTACCTCGAACCGCCGGGCCAGCCCATCCGGAACCCTCTCCGCTCCAGACCCGGCGCCCCGCCGTGCACACCACCGTGCGCAGGACCACCCCGCCACTGCCTCTCGTCGAACCCCCTCCAGTAATCTCTTCCCCTCTCTCTCCTCCTCTTCCGCTCCCTCTGCTTCCCCTTTCTCTCGACCTCTCCCTCTTCACAGCTACTCCTTCTCTCTCCCCTTTCTTTCTTACTTCTAAGAACAGCAAAAATGCTGTCATATTTATTATTAATACTATTATTGATTATTATTTTTTTTATATTATCATTATTATTATTCTGTTAAATTATAGTATTATAAAATGGTTTTGGAAACTATATAAAATATTATATTAACTACAACTATTTAAATTATAAATTATTTGACCTAAAAATTAATTTGACAAATTTAGTTTTAGCACTAAAAAGTATTTCTAAATTTTATGTATTGACAAAAATTATGGTTTTGCCCAAAACGATTTATAGATTTTCAACATATTTTTGACACATTAAAACGTAGATTTCAAGCTATAAAATAATTTTTATAATATATTTCAATATTCATCTAAATTATTTTGCCTTAAACTTCTATTTTTACAATCTTTGAGTTTTTCCTTAAAAATAACTACTAAATTTTTTAAGTATTTACCTAAATATATTTTTACTAATAAAATCTAGTTCTCAATTATTATAAGTATTCTCTACAAATAGTATACGTATTTTTTTCTGCCAAATTCCTCTTCAAATTTCTTCGTAGAGCATAAATAATCACATGTTTCTATTTTTCGGACCATGTTTGTATCGGTCATGGCTATTGGACTATTGGGACATGACAGAACATTGCACCACCGGGTAACACACCAGGCAAGATACCTTGCCATTATACTATTTATTTTTAGTTTGCATTTTATTACATATCACCGTTCATTTATTTCCAGTTCTTACAGTTCTTGATTTACTACCTGCTCAGTGATACTAGCTTACTTGTTATTATCCTTTGATCGCATATAGACCTAGAGTTAAGGGACTATCATTTGTAGTGTATTGCATATACCTTGACACAGGTGTACAACGAGGATGTGTGAGATGAGTGGTATGTAGGGGTCCTTGCGTGTTGGCTGATCTTCAGTGCACATGCGTTAGGACTAACTACTAATAGGAGCATGTTAGAAGACATAGCAGTTAGTAGAGAAACATGGTCATGGATGCGACTTAGATAGGTACATTGGGTGGGAAGGATAATACCTGACGTACGGCTTCGATTGTACTTCCCTTGTAACCCGGAAGCTCCACTGGAGATACGGGTATGATTAGCCTCTCAGGTTGGCCACTGTCGTTTTTCATCGTCATGCGCTTAGGTCACTGGTACCCAAGCGGGGACCATACCAGATCCCATTTACAGCCAGGGCTCATGCGTCGAAGGATTGTTTCTTAATTGCATATTCACTTTAGTACGGTTAGGCTACCTTGTTTATGTCTTGTCACTTTCTTTGAGTGTGGCATATTTTTATATTCAGTATTTATATGGTATGTTCTTCCTGTATCTTGTTACGTTCCTCTGAGGACCTGGTGATTCCTCCAGGTGTATCTTGTGATTTCTGGAGGTGCTTTAGCTAAGGCCATGACTTGCGCTCTATTCTCCGTGATGTTGCTCTTGGACTCGTCACTTGCTCGTTCGATCAATTCTTTCTTTGTATATTTTTCCATATTTAATTTAGTTGGTAGTGGATTTGTCTCCGCCCAACGATTGTATACATGGCAAACTCAAAGTTGCTTTTATATCATTATTTATCTCCATGGATGAGATTTAGTGTCTTGGCTTTCTACATTTACAGCTTATATATACATACGAGCCTTTCATTTACTCGTATGTATACAGCGGGCATGATTACGTTCTAGACCTTCTATTTTTAGGACTAGGGCGTTACAAGATGACCCTATCATATCCTCCGTAGGTGAAAACTTGCCAAACTGGAGGGTTACCTTATTGGTGAAGATCACTTTTTCCTCAAAGTCCAGTGATATCACGTTGGCGTCCACTAGTTGCTGTATATAATTCTTCAGAATGTAGCAGTCTCTAGTCGAATGGTAGACAAACCGGTGGTAATGGCAGTATTTGGGATCATCCACCTTGTCTACTTCATCGGGACATCTAGGAGGTGGAAGTGTAAGCTTCTCGCCCTAACATTAAGTAACTCCAGGCCATCCTCATCTTTGAAGGAGTAGTTCCTCTTTTGGATTGGGGGCCTTTCAGGTTTCTGAACAGGAGCTATACCCCGATTGAGACTCGCGGTCATAGCTTATTTTGATTTGGACTCCCACTCATTGTTGTTGGGTGCTGCGGTAGGCCTTCTGCCTCTCTCATTTGGAAGGCCCATTCCCAATAAGTGGGCCTCCTCGGCCTTCCACTCGACATCTTCGGTATTGATGATGAATGTTGTCCAGTCTGCATGGTCGGAGGAGCCGATCCACAGTCTCGTCATAGGGGACAAGCCCTTCTGATAAGTATCTATAAAGATTGCTTCAGAAACCCCTGGCTGCAGTCCCAGCACGTCTTGTCGAAACCACTCTATGTAAACTCAGGCAGATTTTTTATCCTTCTGAGTGGTGTCCATCAAGGTGGACATCGACATCCCTGGCTCATATAATCGAGATAGGAACGTATACTGGAGGTCGTCAAAGGTCGACATGGATTTGTCTTGTAGACTACAGAACCATTCGTAAGCTACCCCTCTCAAGGCGTCGATGAATAGTTTAGCGAGGAGGGCATCATCCTTCGGTAAATGCCCCGTCATAGCATTAAAATGATTGAGATATTAACGGAGGGAATCCTTCCCATCAAAAGGAGTGATAGTCACCGGCTTGAATTTGGAAGGGTAAATCACCCTGTTCCATTCAACTGGGAAGGATTAATTTAGTCCCAGCTTTCGTCGAATTTCTGTCTATCCCTGGCGTCAGCTCTGGCCTGAAGCTCTCTGATGGCTTCGAAGACCTCTCCTAATATTGCTGGCTCAGATGTTTGTGGCAGGGAATGATTACTGTCTGCAGGAGGTAATACTACGTGATGACTAGTAGTTGGAAGATTTAGGGCATTAGACTCCCCATTATTCTCCAGCTCTAGGGCTTGTTCTGGTGGTTGGGATGAAGTTTGAGTTACTTTCATCCCCGTGATAGTCTTTGTCAGAAGTGCCAAGCTGGCAGTCATAGTCTGCATTATTTTTTCCAATCATTTCGAAGCGTCGGTTGTCTTGGGACCTCTATTCATCACTCGTCATGTATGATGGCATGACGCGAGTATGGATTGACTGTTCGCTCTCTGTCCATGATTCTTATCCCTCGCTATCGGTAGTATAGGCGATCATCTAGGAGAAACTACCAGGGTCGAGGTTCGGAGTGTCCTTGGTTTTCGAGTTTTCAGCAACATGCTGAGAGTGGGTATCCCCGACCTCTCTTTCTTCGGTTTCATGCGAATCACTATCCCTTTGAAACATCGGATTATGGTGTAGCATCGGGGGTTGGCTACCCCCAGATCCTTGGATGAGCGGAGAATGGGTGCCCCCGGTCAGGTCAGTACTTGGTACAGAGCACTAACTACCCCTAGTTTTTAGGGTTTTGGACTTGAAGCGGGTCTATTGGAATACCTCGGTGCTGGGCACCACCAATTTGCTGCTCTTGGGTCAATTCTTGGATGTACCGACCGAAGAGTTGAGGTTCCTTTCCGTCAGAGGAGAACCCCTTACAGCATTGCATGAGGCAAAAAGAGGTTCCACTTTGTCGTCTGATTACATCCGTTCGCCGAGACAATGCCGGGTGGATAAAACAGGTTGGAGCTGTTGAAACACAGACTGCCTTTCTGCGACTGCTGTAGGTTTCATGCAGCAGCAGTTGACGACTATACTAGCGCACATATGTACATCCAAAGGGGCTTCATGCGTAGTGTTTGTCGTGATTCCCTCTACTTTGCGTTTGTGATTGATCACATGACGCAGATCATGGGAAGGGAGCTTCACCTTTATGTCTCCTCGGGTAGATCGAGTGTCGTGGCATATAAATGGATGTACCTCCATACCCGATTCATGTGCCTGTAGAACGTTTGGGTATTTGGGAGACCCTGGAGCTTGGTTCAGCCCTGGTATGGGAGTGTGTCTGTAGAGTTTCCCATCAAGCTTGCGCGTTACAGTCAGGGGCACGAGTCTTTTGTCGGAAGATGGCATAGAAATAGCGGCACGTGAGGTACGCCTAGCCCGTTCCGACTTAGACCTATAGTAGGTAGAGCCTAAGTCCTGAGCACCGTACCCAGTATCAGGTGTGCCTATCCTTTATGATTGTTTCTTCTGGGAGCGTGGCGTGCGCTTTCCCAAGCAATACGCCAAGAAGGAAGTGGAGAGTAGCATGTCTAAAGATAGTCGCGCTGACACACGCATGTGCCTCCTTCGTGACATTCTTTTCTGGGAACAAGCACTGCGTTCACCAGATTCACACGCCAAGGACGGAGTAGGGGTTGGCGCGCTTGGCGACTTTTGCACCAATGAGTGTTGTTCTTCCTCGGCAGGTAGTGGGTAGGCTATACGAGCCTTAGGTACCCATGCCTTCCTCGTCTTCCTGGGCTTCACTGGCCTAGGGGAGAGGCTGTACAACCCTCCGAGAGTAGCTCATCGAAGGCTGATTGTTCGAACTTGATGACTAACATCTTTGCGGTGGCACCGAGCATGGACGTATAGGGCTGGGCTTACGGGTCTAGGACCCGCGGTTCCAACCCGAATCAAATCGTAAAACACCCAAATAAGCTGGGTCTAAAATTTCAAAACTGAAACGGGGCAGGGCAGGGCGGGGGTGGGGCGGGTCATGTGATATGAACGGTTCGGGGCGGGTCATCCTTTGAAAACAAACGGGGCCCCGGCCCGGTCCATTTGTAAGGGTAGTATATTAAATTTAAACTTTTATATAGTTTTGTATAGGGATAGACTCTTATGTTTTTTTTTGAATAAAATGATTTTTAATATTGATTACAGGTGGTTTTTGTACAGTTTTGTTACTTTTGTATCGGGATAGTTGTATTACTTTTTTATATAATTTTTTTGTATATGCCAAATTTTAGACCCGTATGGACGCATGGATTGTTGCCGATTGGATCCGTTTCCAACGGGTCGGGTCAAGTTCGGTTCCAAAAAAATTGACCCGCCATGCCCTGTCCCGTTAAAGTACGTGTCAGGTTCGGGTCTACAAATTTTGGGCTCGGCCCGACCCGTGCCCGGCCCTATGGACGTGTTAGACTGCATCACAGCCTTATTTTTTGAAGAGAAGGACGTCCCCAGCAGAGTCACCATATTGTTCGACATTGCTTCTGAGCTTAAAAATGGGCTACTATGAAGTACTGCGAACAAAAATACAAAGAGTAACTCCTAATACCAAAATACAGCCATTTGGCGACGGACATATAGCGACGGATTCTGTCCATCTCTATTAGCGACCGACTACCGACAAAGATCCGACTGATTACCGTCGAAAAACCGATAATTTTTTATTTTATTTTATGGGCGAGCAAAGGTCGCCAATCTGTCGCTAAGTCGACGAAGATATAGCGACGGATGATTTACCGACGGATTAGCGACGGATATGGCTCGTTAATTTGTAACACCCAGTTTTCTAAATGAGGGTAATTTTGAAATTTTGTGATTATAATCATTTAATAATGATATTTAAATTATATTATAATTTTTGGTAATTTTTTTAATTTAAAACTATTTAAAATATTAATTTGGTGATTTTGATGGTTAACTAGTGTAACCCTAGAATTGCTAACCTAGGTACTAACCATGACCATGGGAGCCTAGTCACGTGATTAGAATTTCATATTACCAATCTTTAGCCTAGGGGTATTTTGGTCATTTTGACAATTTTGTGAATTTGTAATTTATATTAATTAAATATTGTGCTAGTCTTTTAGTGAAGCCTTAACCTAGAAGTTAACCTAACCTAGATTAGTCTTGAGGTTAGAATTAAGGATAGAACATTCCTACTAAGTGCCAAGGTTAGTAATATCTAGATATTATTAAGGTAGGATATTTTCTTTTGAGATATTTGTGAAAAGAAGCCTTGGACCAATAGGAAGGCTTGGAATTTGGTGGAGGAACCTCAACCACTCATCTAAGACCCTAACCCTAATAGTTTCAACAGCTATACAAGCCCCCTCCCTCCTATAAGTATCCCACTTAAGAAATAATTGCCTCTTTTACAAAACCTAGAAAAATCCTACCTTGTTCTTCCCTAAACTCCTCCCAATTAATCCAAATTGAGCCCAAATTGAGTCAAATCAATTGCATCATCATCCCCATCAGTAGATGATACTTGTGGGTGCTTGCTAGCAAGGTTCGAGGACGGTTGAACCGGAGAAAATCGAGAAAGATGTCGAATCGAGGCTCTTTACAATGAGATTCTAGCTCTCAATAGGTAAACCTATCTACACCCATTGAAATCATAATTTTTCTTTATAGATGCATTCATTTAGGGTTCCCCTAGGTGTATCCCAAGTTTGGTAGGAATCCGTGTCCATTTCGTGTCCGTATCGGACACGTATCGATTTATTTAAATGCATGTTCGACGAAATATCACATAGAAATGGATTTCGATAATTTTCTAAACTAATTACATTGTTGTGTAGCCCTACATATGGGGATTTTAAAACTATAACTCTGAGCATGATTTGACACGTATCCGTGTCCAAAATTGGACACGAAGCTCACCACGATGCCCCATGCTGTCCCTTGCTACCACCCACTGTTTTCTCACTGCACACACCACTTGGACACGTGCAAATTGGCACGAGGGTGGGGGAAGACACTATCAGGATACCCCTAAATTTTCACAACATTTCGAGTCGTGTCGGACACGAAACACGAGCTGCACTAGTTTGATACTGCACAGTGCACTGATTTTTCACTCACTGACACGTCTTTAAAACTCGGACACGACACGACTTAAGGTTCGTACAGACACCTAGACACCTAGCCCTAGTCCCCCTCTACCCCTAGACACGATTACAATGTGTCACGTGTCGTGTGTCACGCACACGAGTCTGTGACACGCCTGCACGAGGCACCGCATCGTGCCTGTGTTCTCCCCTGCTACTCGGGCCCCCTGTAGGACACGACACGGACTCTTTTGACACAAGTTTTGGTGCACACGAGGGGGCATGCACTGACATCATGCCCCCAAAATTTTGTTCGATTTCGTGGAGTAGTTAGGATGGAAATTGACCTGCACTGACTCGACCCCACTGCACACACACGCAGCAGACTCCTTTGGATACGGCTTCGTATATAAGACATGACACCACGTGGACACATTTCAGGCTATGGGATACGTAGCCCTAGACCTAGGTTATCATCTGACACGACCCCGACACTTGGGGATGGACACACGAGTCCCTAGAGCACTCGACACACACGCACGATGCTGTCTGTACACTTAGCTCTGATACCTTGTTGACACTGGCTTCTGACACAGTTTTGACACTTGTAGGACACTTGCAGACACGTGGACACAAGTTTGACACTCTGTACCCACACTTGACCCCCCTTGGTTGCTGAGTTAGTCTTAGTTTGAGTATTGTTTGCATGTATAGTTACTTCAAAGGGAATGTTAAAGACTGATACTTGTTTCAGTTCAGAGTTTTGTAGTTCATTAGTTTCAGTTTTTAAGTATCTATATATTAGTTTATTTTACATATATGTTGAGTATATATATATATATATATATTACATATGTTGAGTGTTTACATATATGTAGTATACATAGGTATATACATACAGTCGGTTTTGGAATGGATGTAAATATCTGATACATAGGTTGGATAACTGTGGGTTCAGATCGTATTGAAATTGAACTGACAGTTAGAATCCTGAGATGAGAGATTCAGCAAACTGGGAATGGGTTTTTGATTCTGAATGTTTTCTGAGTTAAATTCCTATTTTTACTATTTAGCTAATGGTTTGAATTTCCTATTGAATGTTCCTATGAACTGAGAGATACAAGGTATGAAAACTGAAATAGAAATAAGGATAATGCAAAAATTGAGAATGTATAAGCCTGATTTTGAGTTTAAGTCCTGATTTGGAATGTTAAACACTGAACTGAGATGTACCAAGTTATGAAATTCCTGAGATTACCTATGAATGAAACCTGAGATCATCCCAAACACACACCTAGTGTTAGAACACACCATATATCATTCACCCACACACATGTATGCACACTCATACATATGAATACTGTTGGTAATCCTGAGGATAGTTCATTTATACACAAACACACACATTTACTACCTTCCTAAACTTCTGAGAACAATTCATTGAATTCCAGTCACTTGAACACACACACTTCACATCAAGTTTATATGTGTGTGTGACTCATGTACCATGAATATCTTAGTGAATGATTTAGAGAGAGATGCCAGGTTTGAGGTTCATTCCCATTCCCTTGGTATTCTCCTTTGTACCCATGGAAAGGTTCAATTGCAATGCATCCTTGAGTCAGTCCCCTTTTATCTATTATGTCACTTAGAGTTCATTCTTTAAACTAAAACTTTAGACCCTCTTCCCATTTCACTCCATGTTATCCTTGTGTCTGCCCCCTTTGTATAGCTTGAATAGTTAGGTATATGTAGGTACATGTATACCTTATGGGATAATGTATTGGTGATTTATATATTATATATGAGAAGTTATGTGTTAGTCTAATATATGGTAGTATTGGTTAAGGATTCATGTTATACCTTATGTATATATGATATGGTATACGGTTAGAGTTATGAGATTGTTTAAAGTAGGATTTTGACTAATACCAAGTTGACCAATGTGATTAATTGATTTAGTTGATCAGAGTTGACTAAAGGTTGACTCTTTAACCTAGATTGGACTAGTTGACCTATTTTGACTAGACTGTTGACCAAAGTCAACATTAAGTCTATATGACCAATTGACCTAAGTTGACTAGAGTCTGACATAGTTGACTAAGATTGATCTGGTTGACTAAGTTGACTTTGACCCAGAGTTGACCAAGTTTGACTTTGACCTAGATTGACCTAGAAATCATGTAGATTGCATCGTAAACTTTATTTACCTTATTTTAAACACATTATAACCCATACTGCTTTATTTAGGACATTGTGACTCCGGTACAGACATCTGATATTACATTACTCTTTTCAGAGTATCAGGCGAGTACATTCTCTGATAGTTCTTTTATTTACTTGTCAATTACTGTACTTCAGTTCTAGTTAGTTTTATGTGATTCTTACAACACGTATGGATATTTCTGGATTCATGTATGCGACACACATAACATCTTATCTGGCCTCTATTTCTGGAATTACTACTAGCATCACCTTTTGGAACCACTACTGGAATCACCTTCTGGAATCACTACTGGAACCACCTACGGGAATCACTCTGGAATCTCTTGCTGGTATCATTATGTTTGGCTGGACTCATCTCGATTTCTCATGTCGTATTTTTGGATTCACTTGTACTTGTGGACGGAGAAATATTAGAGTAGACATGTGAACATTACCCAAATACTGGAACCACTCTTTGGAATTATACTGGAATGATAGCCATCCCATACTTCGCGAGTGTGCGGTGTGCCGTATTACCTACAGCCGTTTACATGTCGATATCGGTATTTTAAAACACACTGTTAGAGTATTGTCTGGACTCACCCTGGAATCATTGATCACTGTCTGGACTCATCTTGTACTGGAATCATCTGGTATCAGATTTACATTGTCTGGACTCACACTGGGATTATACATGACTCATATTATATCGTCTGGACTTATATCATGTTACTCTAGTTCAGCTAGTTTCTATTTACATTCTTCATTGTCATGATTTTTCTCTTGTTTTACTTACCTTACTTTCCTTGTATCTGAACTGTTTCTCTATACCATCACCTGTATACAAACTACCATATTCATCAATAAAACTGTCTATAACTGCTTTATAGTTCTTTGTCGTTTACTTGGAATTTCTTGATGAATTGTACTCGTTCCTGTCCTGACTGGACTGTTGAAAATATTACAGATAATTGCCCTGAGGAAATTTGCCCTACTTGCCTTGGAGCAGGAGATGGCTTAGCTACCTATGGCCCCGACACTCAGGAGTGATCGGGAGACTAGCTAGTAGACTTGGTTTAGTTTTCATGTTTTAGAACTTGAATTGTAATAACTTGAGATACGAGTTTGTATTTGAGTTTATTTGAGATATTATTATTTAGTAGTTTATAGTGTTGTTGTTTAGTCTTTAGTTATAAACTTCTATATTATCTTATCGTTCTTAGACTGTGATTGAGTTTATTATATCTATACTTGTCCTCCGTTCGGAGTTAAGATTGACAAGTACATTATATAATTGCGTGAGTTGTTGATTAGATAGTAACCTAGGACAGCGTTCTACCGCCGATACTACGGTATAGGCTGGATGTACCCACTTCTCGTGCCCCTATATAGGGTACGGGTTGTGATACATTTTTAGTGGTGGCCCATGCAGGTCGAGTTTATGTAGTGGTATTCGAACTAGAGTATCACTATCGCCTGTGATAGGAACTAAGGAATAAGCTTAGTTGAGAGAGTACTCAATCACAGTTAGGACTACTTGAGAAGATTCCTGGGATGATCCTTGAGAATCTCATTATAAACTATCTCGAAATTCGATTCCGACAGTTTCTGTCTACTTCCTTGTTCATCGTTGAATTTGATTCTTGGTGTTCATTATTGACTTAATTTTCTTCCAAGATAACATTATGGGCTAGGTTGCCTTAGTCATAGAATCTAGAGTCTTTTACAGCCATATTAGCTGGTTTGGCGATGAGATAGAGTCTAATTTTGGATATATTTCTCGGGTGTAGGAATTTAAGGTTTTTGCGGCCAAGCTAGCGGCAATGCAAAAATTTTAAATACCATGATTCTAGAGGTATGTACCTTAGTCGCGGACTCTATGGATTATCGCTGTAGTACTTACTGGCATAATGAGGATTCTGGTAACATGGTTCTGGATAGACGGGTATGATTATCAGATTTTAGAATAGATACCATATAGATGGTGCCCTAGTATGATAGAATGGAATATCAGTGTGGATGTTACTTGAGTATCATGGATTAGATAGAGGGAGCTAGGCCACCTATAGCGCAGCACCGTACCCCGCACCATCAGAGGGATATACCCCAGAGGGGCAGGGCTTTTGTGCTGACAGTCGAGTAGACCGACGCTATGGGTGACGGGTTAGCAGGTCTATCTTTCCTGTCCTTCTTTCACCTTCATGTGTGATTCCATTAGTACCTGTCAGGATATTCTTGTGATATGCTAGATAGCGTAGTTACCCTGTTCGAGACTGTGGAATCACGACCAGTAGGACTATGATTGCATGTTATCCTTCGACCTTGATTGTTGGGGGTTTAACCTAGGAGGAGTACGATCATCTAAATTTCGAGGACGAAATTCTTCTAAGGGGGGTAGACTTGTAAAACCCAGTTTTCTAAATGAGGATAATTTTGAAATTTTGTGATTATAATCATTTAATAATGATATTTAAATCATATTGTGATTTTTGGTGATTTTTTTAATTTAAAACTGTTTAAATATTGATTTGGTGATTTTGATGGTTAACTAGTGTAACCCTAGAATTGCTAACCTAGGTACTAACCATGACCATGGGAGCCTAGTCACGTGATTAGAATTTCATATTACCAATCTTTAGCCTAGGGGTATTTTGGTCATTTTGACAATTTTGTGAATTTGTAATTTATACTAATTAAATATTGTGCTAGTCTTTTAGTGAAACCTTAACCTAGAAGTTAACCTAACCTAGATTAGTGTTGAGGTTAGAATTAAGGTTAGAACATTCCTACTAAGTGCCAAGGTTAGTAATATCTAGATATTATTAAGGTAGGATATTTTCTTTTGAGATATTTGTGAAAAGAAGCCTTGGACCAATAGGAAGGCTTGGAATTTGGTGGAGGAACCTCAACCACTCATCTAAGACCCTAACCCTAATAGTTTCAACAGCCATACAAGCCCCCTCCTCCTATAAGTATCCACTTAAGAAATAATTGCCTCTTTTACAAAACCTAGAAAAACCCTACCTTGTTCTTCCCTAAACTCCTCCCAATTAATCCAAATTGAGCCCAAATTGAGTCAAATCAATTGCACCATCATCCCCAATAGTAGAGGATACTTGTGGGTGTTTGCTAGCAAGGTTCGAGGACGGTTGAACCGGAGAAAATCGAGGAAGATGTCGAATCGAGGCTCTTTACATTGAGATTCTGGCTCTCAATAGGTAAACCTATCTACACCCATTGAAATCATGATTTTTCTTCATAGATGCATTCATTTAGGGTTCCCCTAGGTGTAGCCCAAGTTTGGTTGGAATTCATATCCATTTCGTGTTCGTATCGGACACGTATCAGTTTATTTAAATACGTGTTCGACGAAATGTCACATATAAATGGATTTCGATAATTTTCTAAACTAATTACATGGTTGTGTAGCCCTACATATGGAGATTTTAAAACTATAACTCTGAGCATGTTTGACACGTGTCTGTGTCCAAAATTGGACACGAAGCTTACTACGATGCCCCGTGCTGTCCCCTGCTACCACCCACTGTTTTCTCACTGCACACACCACTGGACACATGGAAATTGGCACGAGGGTGGGGGAATACACTGTCAGGACACCCCTAAATGTTCATAACATTTTGCCTCGTGTCGGACACGAAACACGAGCTGTACTAGTTTGACACTGCACAGTGTACTAATTTTTTACTTACTGACACGTCTTTAAAACTCGGACACGACACGACTTGAGGTTCGTACAGACACCTAGACACCTAGCCCTATTCCCCTCTACCCTAGATACGATCACGACGTGTCACGTGTCGTGTGTCACGCACACGAGTCTGTGACACGCCTGCACGAGGTACCGCATCGTACCTGTGTTCTTTCCTGCTACTCGGGCCCCTTATAGGACACGACACGGACTCTTTTGACACAAGTTTTGGTGGACACAAGGGGGCATGCACTGACATCATGCCCCCAAAGTTTTGTTCGATTTCGTAGAGTAGTTAGGATGGAAATTGACCTGCACTGACTCGACCCCACTGCACACACACGCAGCAGACTCCTTTGGATACGGCTTCGTATTTAAGACACGATACCACGTGGACACATTTCAGGCTATGGGATACGTAGCCCTAGACCTAGGTTATCATCTGACACGACCCCGACACTTGGAGATGGACACACGAGTCCCTAGAGCACTCGACACACACGCACGATGCTGTCTGTACACTTAGCTCTGATACCTTGTTGACACTGGCTTCTGACACAGTTTTGACACTTGTAGGACACTTGCAGACACGTGGACACAAGTTTGACACTCTGTACCCACACTTGACCCCCCTTGGTTGCTGAGTTAGTCTTAGTTTGTGTATTGTTTGCATGTATAGTTACTTCAAAGTGAATGTTAAAGACTGATACTTGTTTCAGTTCAGAGTTTTGTAGTTCATAGTTTCAGTTTTTAAGTATCTATATATTAGTTCATTTACATATATGTTGGTATATATATATATATATATATATAATATATATATATATATATATATCTATATATATATATAATATATTACATATGTTGAGTGTTTACATATATGTAGTATACATAGGTATATACATACAGTCGGTTTTGGAATGGATGTAAATATCTGATACATAGGTTGGATAACTGTGGGTTCAGTTCATGTTGAAATTGAACTGACAGTTAGAATCCTGAGATGAGAGATTCAGGAAACTGGGAATGGGTTTTTGATTCTGAATGTTTTCTGAGTTAAATTCCTATTTTTACTATTTAGCTAATGGTTTGAATTGCCTATTGAATGTTCCTATGAACTAAGAGATACAAGGTATGAAAACTGAAACAGGAATAAGGATAATGCAAAAACTGAGAATGTATAAGCCGATTTTGAGTTTAAGTCCTGATTTTGAATGTTAAACACTGAACTGAGATGTACCAAGTTATGAAATTCCTAAGATTACCTATGAATGAAACCTGAGATCATCCCAACACACACCTAGTGTTAGAACACCATATATCATTCACCCACACACATGTATGCACACTCATACACATGAACACTGTTGGTAATCCTAAGGACAGTTCATTTATATACACACACACATTTACTACCTTCCTGAATTTCTGAGAACAATTCACTGAATTCTAGTCATTTGAACACACACTTCACATCGAGTTTATATGTGTGTGTGACCCTTGTGTCTGCCCCCTTTGTATAGCTTGAATAGTTATGTATATGTAGGTACATGTATACCTTATGGGATAATGTATTGGTGATTTATATATTATATGAGAAGTTATGTGCTAGTCAAATATATGGTAGTATTGGTTAAGGATTCATGTTATACCTTATGTATTATGATATGGTATACGGTTAGAGATATGAGATTGTTTAAAGTAGGATTTTGACTAATACCAAGTTGACCAATGTTGACTAATTGACTTAGTTGATCAGAGTTGACTAAAGGTTGATCTTTAACCTAGATTGGACTAGTTGACCTAATTTGACTAGACAGTTGACCAAAGTCAACATTAAATCTATATATGACCAATTGACCTAAGTTGACTAGAGTCTGACATAGTGACTAAGATTGATCTGGTTGACTAAGTTGACTTTGACCCAGAGTTGACCAAGTTTGACTTTGACCTAGATTGACCTAGAAATCATGTAGATTGTATCGTAAACTTCATTACCTTGTTTTAAACACATTATACCCATACTGCTTTATTTAAGACATTTGATCCGGTACAGATATCTGATATTACATTACTCTTTTCAGAGTATCATGCGAGTACATTCTATGATAGTTTCATTTACTTGTCAATTACTGTACTTCAGTTCTAGTTAGTTTTATGTGATTCTTAACGTATGGATATTTCTGGATTCATGTATGCGAGACATACCATCTTATCTGGCTTCTATTTTTGGAATCATACTGGCATCACCTTCTGGAACCACTACTGGAATCACCTTCTGGAATCACTACTGGAACCACCTACGGGAATCACTCTGGAATCTCTTGCTCGTATCATTATGTTTGGCTGGACTCATCTCGATTTCTCGTGTCGTATTTTTGGATTCACTTGTATTTGTAGACGGGGAATATTAGAGTAGACATGTGAACATTACCCAAATACTGGAACCACTCCCTTGGAATTATATTGGAATGATAGCCCCCACTTCGCGTGTGCGCGGTGTGTCGTATACCTACAGCCATTATATGTCGATCTCGATATTTTAAAACACACTGTTAGAGTATTGTCTGGACTCACCCTGGAATCATTGATCACTGTCTGGACTCATCTTGTACTGGAATCATCTGGTATCAGATTTACATTGTCTGGACTCACACTGGGATTACACATGACTCATATTATATCGTCTGGACTTATATCATGTTACTCTAGTTCAGCTAGTTTCTATTTACAGTCTTCATTGCCATGATTCTTCTTTGTTTACTTACCTTACTTCTTTGTATCTTAACTGTTTCTCTATACCATCACCTGTATACAAACTACTATGTTCATCATAAAACTGTCTAAACTGTTTATAGTTCTCTGTCATTTACTTGGGATTTTTTGATGAATTATACTCGTTCCTGTCCTGACTGGACCTGCTAAAAATATACAGATGATTACCCTGAGGACATTTGCCCTACTTGACTTGGAGCAGAGATGGCTTAGCTACCTGGCCCCGACACTCAGGAGTGATCGGGAGACTAGCTAGTAGACTTGGTTTAGTTTTCATGTTTTAGAACTTGAATTGTAATAACTTGAGATACGAGTTTGTATTTGAGTTTTGTTTGAGATATTATTATTTAGTAATTATAGTTGTGTTGTAGTCTTTAGTTATAAACTTCTGTGTATCTTATCGTTCTTAGACTGTGATTGAGATTTCATTATATCTATACTTGTCCTCCGTTCGGAGTGAGTGACAAGTACATATAATTGCGTGAGTTGTTGATTAGAGATGTCACTCCCCGTTCCCAGAATACGTATTTTATACATGTGCAACGTTATTTATTATTTAATATTCATCGTATTCCTGTATTTAAATTCCTATAAGTTTATGTTAATTAATTATCTGCTCTTTAATTTCATATTAATTTATTCCTGCATTTATTTCTGCTTTTATTCCTGCAGTATTCCTGCTTTAGTCTTGCTTTCGGGTTGGCTTGGATGGATCCGAATACAACCCGACCCTATAACCCCACATACCACCACCCTTCCTATTTAAGCCCCATCCTTCTCTCTCCTCATAACTCTCATCTTCACCATTACTTCTTCTTCTCTCATCACTTCTCATCTACCAGCAGTAGCAGTAGGCAAGTACATCTTGCTTCTTGTTTCCCACTTGGAGAACCATTTTTATGGTTTATTGTCCCTCTCATGATCCTGAGAGAGTTTACTACTTAGCATTTTTGATTTCTGGTGGCTTGTTTCTTCTAGATCTAAGTTATTGTATTCACGGTTGTTCATGGTTTTTATCTCCCCACTTAGCGTGCTTTCGGAGATAGATAGTTCATGTGGTAGAACTGCTCGTTAGTCACGCACACGTCCTTACGTGTTTGCGTGAATTTGAGTCACGCTCACGTTCTTACGTGCCAGCGTGAGTTCTAGTCATGCACACGTCTTTACGTGTTGGCGTGAATTTTAGTCACGCACACGTCTTTACGTGTTGGCGTGAATTTTTAGCCACGCACACGTCTTTACGTGTCTGTGTGAATTTTAGTCATGCTCATGATGTTTATGTGCGTGCGTGAATTTTATCACGCTCACTCTGTGCGTGCGTGTTATTTTTCATGCTCACCCTGTGCGTGGTGTATTATTTTTCACGCTCACTCTGTGCGTGCGTGTATTATTTTCACGCTCACCCTGTGCGTGTGTGAATTTCTTATCATGTTCACACTAGACTGTACGTGAATTTCCCTTCACGTTCATGCTGTGTGTGCGTGAATTTCTTTCTACCCTTCACACTATGCTTGCGTAGATTTCTTATCATGCTTTTCACGGTCATGCTGTACACGCTGTGCGTGCCAACGTGAACCACTTTTTACGCACACGCTGTTTATACGTATACTCCTTCATGCTAAGCTTGGCGTGACTTGTTGACCTTAGCATAGACTTGTTGGCGTGACTTCCGGACCTGGGTGTTTCTATTTGTTCTCTAATTTATTATTTAATGGTGGCATGATAATTTTCCATATTATCCTTACGCCTTTTTATGAACTCGATAATCTTAGCATGTTAATATCTTGAAATACATATGGTTGTGTAGAAACATGCCCTGTGTCTTGATTGGTTATGGATACCCAGTAAGACTGAACTGGAACTTGAGAGTTATAGACTCGACCCATTTAATACTAATTGACTTTCATGCCTTGTCACCATTGATGACGATGGTTATCTTGACTAAATTGATCATGCTTTCCTAGTTGGAACTAAGAGATGGCCAGTCGTCTTATTGAATTGAATGAATGAGACACGTTCATGTTATGAACTATTGTAATCGACTGGCTGATCCCGAATATTGACGTACAGGCACATGCAGGCTTCAATCTACTTATTTATTTATTTATTTATTTATTTTACAAAAGCAGCATGTGTACTTTATGGTCAAGGCATGATTACTCCGTGGTTAGAATTGATTGTTGCATTACGCTATGTAAGACCTATAACCTAGCCGCACGGGTATCGTTGTAGAGTTGCGCATATCGTACCCCGTACGAAAGTACTCATTTGAATGACCATGATCCAAGGCATGGGATTTCACTCAACGTAGAGACTATTAAGTTAATTGCATGGAGAGAATGGATTCCCGAGTTCTTACATGGCAGCCCTCTTGGGACTAGTAGTGCCCGACAGGCCGGCTGGTTCCCACAGATACTGTAAACCTGCCACACGGGCAGGGAGCAGTATCTGCTTATATTATTATTGTATATTGTATATTGATGACGAGCGTCCCGCTGGGACTCGTCTAATTCATGATTGGCGTAATTGATTGACTGGATAGACTAGCCTTGCTTGCACATAGTAAGAACTGAGGAATCCCTAATTGCATAATTCTAGAATAACTTGGAACTCACAATAGCAAGCCGTAGGAGTTGATTGGCCGTTCAAGATAATTTGTTTGTGCACTGTACCTACTCTATTGCCTAACTGAGATGATCAGAATGTCAGGACATGACGGGCCAACTTCTGTCCTTGTTTGGTTGGGAGGTTGGTTCGAAGTGTCGTGATGTTATGTGAATCCTAGTAGAAAGTAGAGATCTATTATTATATTCTCTAACTTACTGGTTTAATCCTTTATATCGTCCTTCCTTGTGGTACTTGCTATTAGAGGTCTAACCTCTCTGGTTTTGCATGGCCAGATTTAGAGCCGGTTCCCGAGGACTCAACTTACTTCCACCTCCAAGATGGTCAATACTAGAGGAATGATCGCAGGAGGACTCGAGTGGGTTCCTTACTTCACCGCTCGTTTTGTTATTTACTTTATACTTAGCCGTTTGGCACCGACATGTTAGTCGGATAGTCTTGCACTTGCTTTTACATAATTGTAACTAAGTTAGACTGCAGCTGATAACAATTGTGTATATGTTACTATACCATCTGGCTATGTTTTGTAAAGCCAGATATCAAGAACATTTTGACTAAGCGTTTGGGACGCCTTACTGCATTATCTTATATGTTCTCTATTACTGTTTCTTGTTTGAATGATTGAGACAATAGATGTATAGTGACCATAGTAAGACTTTCATGTAGTATGCACCCCCTCGTCTGGTTAGACAGCATTAATCATATTATACGGTATTCTTCTACCCGTAATACGTAGCTGGCTGAGTCATTCTCCCGCTCTCCAGTATTCTGGTTCTGGGGCGTGACAAGGTTTTAGTGGAGGCCCATGCAGGTCTGATTTCAGACTTGTGGGGTGTTTTGATTTATAGGATGTCTCAATCACACATGTCCCCCCTTGATCTCATGATTTGTTATTCTCAACCCTTGCTTGACATTTCGGTATCCTTTGACTTCATTGATCCCTCATGTCCGGTTGTTTGATTGTTTTCTTGTCCCTTTTCTTAGGGGCACTTCGTCCGAATCGGTCAGAGCTGGACAACAACAAGGGCAACATGGGCAACATGACCAGGTTGGTCAGCAACAAGGGCCAGTCTCACCTCAGGAGACTATCCAAGAAGAAGTGATAGTAGAACCAGCAGCTGAACCGCAGTATCCGAAAGTTCCAACACCAACCATAGTTCCACCTACCCCTGTGGAAGTGGACACACCAGCTCTTCTGGAAATCATGAGAGGAATGATGGCTACTCAGCAACATCAGATATTGGCCCAGCAACACATGCACACTCAGCTACAAGAGCAGAATGTGTTGCTCAACCAATGATTACAGATGGCTTTGGAAAGAGGAGTGAGGACTAATTCAGGAGCATCAGCCAGGTTTTGCAAGTACAACCCCCGCCGTTTCGAGGGCACGGAGGATGCTATCTCAGCAGATGCATGGCTTAAGGATATTGAGGCTATTCTGACAGCAGCTAAGGTACCTGCAGAAGAACGTGTGGATCTAGTGAAGTTGTTACTTCAGGATCTCGCACGTGATTGGTGGGAATCAGAGGAAGTGGGCATCAGACGTCCTGTGGCTTGGGACGATTTTACTACAAGATTCAAGACTAAGTACTATAGAGTGGTGGCACGGTTTGAGCTACAACAGAAGTTTATCAACCTCAGGCAGGCCGGCAAGACTGTAGATGCTTATGCAGCGGAGTTCTGCAGATTGAGTAGGTTCGCCCCAGAGATGGTAGCAACGAGAGCCAGAGGGCCATGAGGTTTCAGCAAGGGTTTCATCTTGAGCTCTTGCAATGGATAGAGGGGCACAATTAACAAACTTTTGACGAAGTATTGACGGCAACTCGAAGGCATGAGATCACCATTCAGAGGCTTGCGACAAGGACTGGGAGTCAGAAGAGATCCCACAGTCAGATTGAAGGAGGAGGGGAAGCAGCGTCCCGAACAGCACCATCCACTGGCATTCGTATCCACGATGTGGCGATACGAGGACCAGCACCACCCAGGCAGCAGCAACAGCAACAGAGGAAGAACCAGCAATCCCCGGCGGGCTGCACTTATTGTGGAAAGATGGGACACACTAGAGATATATGTCGGACATTGAATGGACTGTGTCTGATATGTGGAAATCCAGACCATCGGGTTACCACATGTCCTATAAATTCGAGGTTAGGAGAACCAAGGGTAGCAGTTTTTGGCTCTGCCAGCACCAGGGGCAGGCAGGCCAGTATCGAGGACCAGCAGTGGCAGTAAAGCCGTTGGCACAGCGTCCGTTAATGTCGCAGGCTCAGATGTTTCGGCAGCAGGGGCCGCCGATGCAGCAACACCAGTATAGACCACCCCAGCATCATCAAGGAAGGGGCCAGCAACAACATCAGGCTAGGTCGTAGCATGGAAACCTGCAAGGAGGTCGAGGGCAAGCATTCACTCTGTCCTTGGAGGAGGCATTGGCATCGGGAGATGTTGTGGCAGGTAACATTCTCGTCGCCTCATATCCTGCAGTAGCATTGTTTGATTCGGGAGCCTCCCATTCATTTATATCTGCATAATTTGTGATACGACTAGGAATGGAGTTCGAGGCATTGCCAGAGAGGTTGAATATACTCACTGGTAATGGGCTCGTAGGAGTTAGTAGAGTTATTTTAGCATGTAGCATTGTAGTTTGCGGGCATTCTTTACTCGCCCGGTTGATAGAATTTTCTGTTAGAAATTTCGACGTTATCTTAGACATGGACTGGCTGAAAGACAGTCATGCGACAATAGATTATCATAGAGGGAGTGTATCTTTTGATATTCCAGGCATGAAGAGATTCACCTTAGTCAGATCAGGGGCAACTCAGCAAGAGCAGGGAGTAATAACGGCAATGGAAGAAGTTCAGATTCCGAAGGTAGTTGAAGAGTTTTTAGACGTATTTCCTGAAGAACTTCCAGGTCTACCACCGGTTAGGGATATTGAGTTCAGTATAGAGTTGGCACCAGGAATTAAACCGATATCAGATCGAGTTTACAGAATGTCGGATTCCGAGCAGGCCAAGGTATATCAGCACATAGAGGAACTGAAAGAGAAGAAGTTCATCCAAGCTAGCGTGTCACCCTGGGCAGTACCAGTGGTACTTGTGGGAAAGAAGGATGGGTCATCCAGATTGTGCATTTACTACAGGAAGCTTAACGCCGCAACAGTGAAGAACCAGTACCCATTACCCAGGATCGACGACTTATTTGATCAGTTGAGCAGAGCTAAAGTTTTCTCCAAGATAGATCTTCGTTCAGGATACCATCAGGTGAGGGTTCGGAAGGAAGATATTCCCAAGACAGCATTCAGATCGAAGTATGGGTATTATGAATTCTTAGTAATGCCGTTTGGTTTGACCAATGCTCCAGCGATATTCATGGATTTGATGAATCGCATCTTTATGCCATACTTAGACCAGTTTGTCGTTGTGTTTCTTGACGACATTCTCGTATACTCTGCTAGTGAAAAGGAGCATGAAGACCACCTCAGGAGAGTATTGCAGGTTCTGAGAGAGAACCAGTTGTATGCCAAGCTCAGCAAGTGTGAGTTTTGGTCAGATCACATTTTATTTTTGGGTCACATCATATCAGGAGCTGGAGTAGCAGTAGATCCCAAGAAGGTAGAAGCAGTAGAGAGTTGGCCAGTACCCAAGACCATAGCAGATATGTGGAGCTTCTTGGGATTGGCAGGATATTACAGAAGGATTGTGTCAGACTTTGCAAGGCTTTCAGCACCCATGACCCGTTTGACCCGGAAGGATGTACCATTCATTTGGTCGGCAGAATGCCAGGCATCATTCGAGACTTTGAAGCAGAAGTTGATATCAGCACATATTCTTATATTGCCAGTTGGACCAGGAGGTTTTACAGTATATTGTGATGCGTCAGGTAAAGGACTTGGATGTGTCCTTATGCAACATGGGAAGGTAATAGCATATGCATCTAGGCAGCTTCGGGACCACGAGAAGAATTACCCAACTCATGATTTGGAGTTGGTGGCAGTAGTGTTTGCTCTGAAGCTATGGAGGCATTACTTGTATGGTGACCGAGTGGACATGTACACAGACCATAAAAGTCTGAAGTACATCTTTACTCAGAAGGAACTAAACATGAGGCAGAGAAGATGGCTGGAGTTGATCAAGGATTATGACGTGGAGCTTCAGTATCACCCAGGCAAGGCTAATGTAGTAGCAGACGCTCTTAGCAGGAGAGGCGGCACATTTATGTTGACAACACAGAGACATATCTTAGAAGACCTTCAGGAGATGGGCATCAAAGTTATACTTCCTAGTGATGTAGGAGTTCTAGCAAGTCTGCAAGTTCAATCCGACTTGGTAGGCAGGATCAAGGCAGCTCAGGCACAAGACCCAAGGATTCAGAAGCTTAGGGCAGAATGTGAGTCAGGACTCAGGAAGGAGATGAGAATTCATGAAGATGGTACACTTAGGTTTGGATCACGTCTATGTGTGCCTAGTAGAGATATCAGACAGGAGGTTATGGCAGAAGCTCACAGTTCTCAGTATTCTATTCATCCTGGAGGGACCAAGATGTACCAAGATATCAAGCAGCATTTCTGGTGGAACGAGATGAAGAGGAAGATAGCTAGATTTGTTTCCCGTTGCTTGGTATGTCAGCAAGTGAAGGCAGAACAGCAGAGGCCAGCTGGGCTATTACAACCGCTTTCTATCCCGGAATAGAAATGGGAGCATATTACAATGAACTTTGTGACCGGTTTACCGAGATCACCAAGTGGTAAAGACGCTATTTGGGTGATAGTGGACCGACTTACAAAGGTAGCACTTTCTTCCTTTTAGGGTAGGGTAATCTACAGAAATGTTGGCAGAATTGTATATACAACAGATAGTCAGGCAGCATGGAGTCCCTGTCAGTATTGTGTCGGATCGAGATACCCGCTTTACATCATATTTCTGGAAGAGCTTACATCATAGTCTGGGTACCAAGTTAAGATTTAGCACGGCTTACCATCCGCAGACGGATGGGCAATCAGAAAGAATGATTCAGACTTTAGAAAACATGTTACGAGCTTGCACTCTAGATTTTGGAGGGTCTTGAGAGAGTCACCTGTACTTAGTCGAGTTCTCATACAACAATAGTTATCAAGCCAGTATCCAGATGGCGCCATTCGAATCACTATATGGTAAGAAGTGTAGGTCACCGCTTGCATGGGATGATATCGGGGAGAGGAAGATGTTAGGCCCGAAAATAATTGTCCAGACAGTTGAAGTGGTTAAGGGAATTAGAGAGCGACTTCGAGTTGCGCAGGATCGGCATCGTCATTGGGCGGACCAGTATCTTAGGCCGTTAGAGTTCTCTGTTGGGGACCACGTATTCTTGCGGATCTTACCTACTCGTGGGGTCATTAGATTTGGCGTTCGCGAGAAATTGAGTCCGCGGTACGTGGGCCCATTTGTTATTCTTGATAGGATAGGCGATGTTGCTTATCGTTTATCCCTCCCACCTTCGTTACGAGAGGTGCATGACGTATTTCATGTATCTCAATTACGTAGGTATGTATCGGACCCAAGCCATGTCCTCGATCATTCTGAGCTGGTTGTTGGTACCAACCTGTCTTACGAGGAACAGCCTATGTCCATTTAGGACCGAAGAGAGAAGATACTTAAGAACCGAACAATTAGACTTGTCCGTGTTGCTTGGGGTCATCACTCCTTGGGAGAGTCAACGTAGGAACGTGAGGATGATATCCGATCACGGTATCCACACCTGTTTGACTCACAAGGTATATCTCTTTCTGTATACCTTGATTGTCCTGATTCTTCATGCTTATCACCTTATGGGTAGAGCTACTTGATATGGTAGATTGATGAATTTACATATATAGTACTTGCTTTTGATATGGTAAAAACGATTGCTTGATCACTCGAATTGCTTGTATTAATTTAGCTCCGATATTTCTATCATGCTTGGATTTGAAATTCCGAGGACAAAATTTTTCTAAGGAGGGTAGAGATGTCACTCCCCGTTCCCAGAATACATATTTTTATACATGTGCAACTCGTATTTATTTATTTAATATTCATCATGTATTATCCTGTATTTAAATTCCTATAAGTTATGTTAATTAATTATCTGCTCTTTAATTTTCATGTTAATTTTATTTCTGTATTTTATTTCTGCATTTTATTTCCTGCAGTTATTCCCTGCTTTTAGTCTTGCTTTCGGGTTGGCCTTGGATGGATCCGAATACAACCCGACCCTATAACCCCCACCTACCACCACCCTTCCTATTTAAGCCCCCATCTCCTTCTCTCTCCTCATAACTCTCATTCTTCACCATTACTTCTTCTTCTTCCTCTCATCATTTCTCCACCTACCAGCAGTAGCAGTAGGCAAGTACATCTTGCTTCTTGCTTCCCACTTGGAGAACCATTTTTATGGTTTATTTGTCTTCTTCTCATGATCCTGAGAGAGTTTACTACTTAGCATTTTTGATTTCTGTGGCTTGTTTCTTCTAGATCTAAGTTGTTGTATTCATGATTGTTCATGGGTTTTTATCTCCCCACTTAGAGTGCTTTCGGAGATAGATAGTTCATGTGGTAGAACTGCTCGTTAGTCACGCACACGTCCTTACGTGTTTGCGTGAATTTTGAGTCACGTACACGTTCTTACGTGCCAGCGTGAGTTCTAGTCACGCACACGTCTTTACGTGTTGGCGTGAATTTTTAGTCACGCACACGTCTTTACGTGTTGGCGTGAATTTTTAGTCACGCATACGTCTTTACGTGTCTGCGTAAATTTTTAGTCACGCTCATATCTTTATGTGCGTGCGTGAATTTCTTATCACGCACACTTTGTGCGTGCGTGTATTATTTTTCACGCTTACCCTATGCGTGCGTGTATTATTTTTCACGCTTACTCTGTGCGTGCGTGTATTATTTCTCACGCTCACCCTGTGCGTGCGTGAATTTCTTATCATGTTCACACTAGACTGTGCGTGAATTTCCCTTCACGTTCATGCTGTGTGTGCGTGAATTTCTTTCTACCCTTCACACTATGCGTGCGTAGATTTCTTATCACGCTTTTTTACGGTCACGTTGTGCACGCTGTGCGTGCCAACGTGAACCACTTTTCACGCACACGCTGTTTATACGCACACTCCTTCATGCTAAGCTTGGCGTGACTTGTTGACCTTAGCATAGACTTGTTGGCGTGACTTCCTGACCTGGGTGTTTCTATTTGTTCTCTAATTTATTTATTTAATGGTGGCATGATAATTTTCCTATTATATCCTTACGCCTTTTTATGAACTCGATAATCTTAGCATGTTAATATCTTTAAATACATATGGTTGTGTAGAACATGCCCTGTGTCTTGATTGGTTTATGGATACCCAGTAAGACTGGAACTTGACCTTGAGAGTTATAGACTTGACCCATTTAATACTAATTGACTTTCATGCCTTGTCACCATTGATGACGATGGTTATCTTGACTAAATTGATCATACGTTCCTAGTTGGAACTAAGAGACTGGCCAGTCTCTTATTGAATTGAATGAATGAGACACGTTCATGTTATAAACTATTGTAATCGACTGGCTGATCCCGATATTGACGTACATGCACATGCAGGCTTCATCTATTTATTTATTATTTATATTTTACAAAAGCAGCATGTGTACTTTATGGTCAAGGCATGATTACTCCGTGGTTAGAACTGATTGTTGTTACGCTATGTAAGACCTTAACCTAGCCGCATCGGGTATCGTTGTAGAGTTTGCGCATATCGTACCCGTACGAAAGTACTCATTTGAATGACCCATGATCCACGGCATGGGATTTCACTCAACGTAGAGACTATTAAGTTAAATAAATAATGATTGCATGGAGAGAATGGATTCCCAAGTTCTTATTGGCAGCCCTCTTGGGACTAGTATGCCCGACAGGCCGGCTGGTTCCCACAGATACTGTAAACCTGCCATACGGGCAGGGAGCGGTATCTGCTTTATTATTATTGTATATTGTATATTGATGACGGGCGTCCCGCTGGGACTCGTCTAATTCATGATTGGCGGCAATTGACTGGATAGACTAGCCTTGCTTGCACATAGTAAGAACTGAGGAATCCCTAATTGCATAATTCCAGGATAACTTGGGACTCATAATAGCAAGCCGTAGGAGTTGATTGGGCCGTTCAAGATAATTTTTTTGTGTATTGTACCTACTCGTTGCCTAACTGAGATGATCAAATGTCAGGACATGAGGGCCAACTTCTGTCCTTGTTTGGTTGGGAGGTTGGTTCGAAGTGTCGTGATGTTATGTGAATCCTAGTAGAAAACAGAGATCTATATTATTATTTCTCTTATTACTGGTTTAATCCTCATATCGTCCTTTCTTGTGGCACTTGCTATTAGAGTCTAACCTCTCTGGTTTTGCATGGCCAGATTTAGAGCCGGTTTCCGAGGACTCAACTTACTTCACCTCCAAGATGGTCATACTAGAGGAATGATCGCAGGAGGACTCGAGTGGGTTCCTTACTTCACCGCTCGTTTTGTTATTTACTTTATACTTAGCCGTTTGGCACCGACATGTTAGTCGGATAGTCTTGTACTTGCTTTTACATAATTGTAACTAAGTCAGACTGCAGCTGATAACAATTGTATATGTTACTATACCATCTGGCTATGTTTTGTAAAGCCAGATATCAAGAACATTTTGACTAAGCGTTTGGGACGCCTTACTGCTTTATCTCATGTTCTCTATTACTGTTTCTTGTTTGAATGATTGAGACAATAGATGTGTAGTGACCATAGTAAGACTTTCATATAGTATGCACCCCCTTGTCTGGTTAGACAGCATTGATCGTATTATACGGTATTCTTCTACCCGTAATACGTAGCTGGCTGAGTCATTCCCCCGCTCTCCAGTATTCTGGTTCTGGGGCGTGACAGATACTAACCTAGGACAGCGTTCTACCGTCGACACTGCGGCGTAGGCTGGACGTACCTACTTCTCGTGCCCCTATACAGGGTGCGGGTCGTGACATAATTCGATGTATTTTAGTAGTGTCCTGAATAGGAATCCCCGATCGCACTTTGTTTTTGATCTGGGTTGTGATGGTGGAGGGTTGTTTCTTTACTCCGTTGACGATCTGACTGTGAGGGAGTATTGCTGGGCTCAACTTCACTGGCTGAGAAGAGCAGCAAGGACTCTCTCTGGGATGCTCGAAACCTCTTGAGGAATTCAAGAACGAGAGGAATCAAGAGTCTCAAATGGAGGGGAACTTCTTATATTTATAGTTGATATAGAGGGTAGCACATGCGCCTGTGAGTAGGCAGGTACGAGCTTCATCTTGCCACGTGACGCTCCTAAACAGGGGTTGATTGCGGCCAGGCGCATACTTCACTGGTGAGAAGACCATAGCCGACCGCCACGTAGTAGATATGCTGTTAGAGAGAATCTCAAAATGCTCCAAACTCGTTCCTTGGCATGACTGGGTATTTAGACACGTGGCACGTGCCCGAGTCACACACGTGCCCAGGATCACTCTCCTGGGTGGCGCATGGTACGTAGGCGTGGAGGTAGAAGCACACGCGCCCAGGAAGGCTTAGGGAGACATACGCCTATTTATTGTGTTCTCGAAGGAAATAAACCTTGACTTTAGTTTTTGTCGCTTGCACGAGAATTGAAGCATCGTACGGTAGTCTCTAGTGGGCCATGCTCATTAAATGCAGTCTCAAAAATAGCAACTGATAAGTATAGGCAGGGGCGTGATAGATCAGGTGCACCTAAAGTGATGAGCACGAGGAGAGAGGACGCGCCTAACTACGTGATCTGGGCGAGTGAATGACGGCTCTTCGACTATTGTGTCATGGCCGCCTTTGGTATAGAAACGAAATGTCTAGAAGATTTTGACGCTTTCAATGCAGTCTTGGTGGAAGTAATCCTAGGATGCAAGGCTTAGGTGCGCCTATGGAGTTGCGGCGTGAGTGGGGCGGCGCTCTCTTAAGGGGGCGTGATTGGCCTAGAGCATAGAGATCGAGATGTCTCTTTCTGATACCATGCTGCTCAGGTTAGATGTATATAGCTCCTTGCCATGCTTGATGCTAGAACAAGGTGCGGGGCATACTTCGATCATTTGGGGGGTGCGACCCATGCGCCTATATGTACTAGTAAAATCTAAACTTGTATGGTATCACGCCCAAGCGAGGACGGTCGGTTTCCAGAGATAAAAGCGATGATGAAAAACTCTGTGGAATCGGGTGACAGAATCGATCCCTACAGCTAACCCAAGATTGATCAACGCTTTATAAACTAAAGATTTATTGAGGTCTATTTGCAATTGTTATCTAATGGACTTTGATTTTTAGCTTCGATGGATAATATTATTTAATGATAATATTTTCACAAAAGGTAACATACATTGATCTTCCATAGGTTAATGTTTGTCATCTTTTGATATATATATATATATATATATATATATATATATATATATATATATATATTTTATATATATATATATATATATATATATATATATGCTTATTTGAATATTTCTTATATTTTTTAATTGGCGATATATTTTGTTTGTTCATCTTCAATAGTTTGGTTAGTGGATTTTTTTTTCTTGCCTAAAGATGATATTTTGTTTTATATTTGGAACTTTATATACATTGATCAATGGGAAGAAAGATGCATATCTTGGATATTCCTTAGATCTTATGATTATTTATTTTATCTATCTTTGAATATAAATTTTTTTAAAACTAAATACTCATATTTTAAGAGAAATCAAATTAATTTTTTTTAATTCCCTTAATATGTGGTATACCTACTTCAATCATGGACCTATAGTCTGTTACTTAATTTTTATCGATTGTGTTCATGATATTTTGATTTATGAAGAGTTTATGAGAGAATATATTATTATTATTATTTCTTCTTGATTCACTCATTCTATATGGATTTTAAAAGTTATCTTGCCAAATATATTTAGTTATCATTTTCCTTGAGCTTAAATTGATTTGACTTTCTTATTGAGGTTTTTTTCAAAGTTTATGATTAGCTTATTTAGATTGGTCATACTTTCCCAGGGAAGGGGGTGAGCATTGAAGTCAATTGAATTTCTCCTTCTCAAGTACTTTGTCTCAATTACCTTCATGTTTATCTACTGGATATTCATATATCATGCTAAGGTAATTGAGTTACTAATGAATGAACTTGACTAAGTAGATAGATTGTGGTATATCTATTTTAAATTTTTTTTCCAATTATTATACACTTTATGGAAGTGATTCATTAATTTGTGTGGGCAAAGTGTGAATCATATTTTTTGTGATCATTGTTAAAAGTCTTATTATGTCTTCTAAATATATTATATTTGGTATTTATATTGGTATATACTAGATCTGCGAATATCTAATCGTCATGGATTATTTATGACCAATGATTGATTTTTATTATATTGGTATCTACTTTTATTAAAATTCTTTATTGGTCTTTTTCAAAACTATAACTATATTTTTTTATCAAATTTTGGTTTGAATCTTGATCGTTGTTCATGATTATTTCTGCATTCCTTCTGTTATGATTAATTTTATTTTATATCTTATTACGGGTTAGATTATTTTTTATCATGTCAACGGAGGAGAAATAAGTTTAAGTTAGCACATAATATTCTAGTAGTATGTGTTTATTAGTGATACAATGCATAAAATGTATTTATCGTATCTATCTTAAACTTAATCGATTAGCCATATTAAAAAATATGATACAATCATTATGATACAATCGTTAGGCTAATAGATTCAAGCTGCTGATGTATGTCGAGTTAATGACTATGATAGTTATAATTTTTTAAAAATATTGATTCAACAAAACTACTCATTTCAATATGAAATAAATACATTAACCCCCCTATGCCTCATGAGTATTACAGGGACTGCACCTATTTTTAAATTAATTACTCGGACTACCCCTCACCTTTATAAAAATAAATAAAAAATTATAGTTAGTGTTATAACTTTATATAGAAAATATAAAACATAGGGTTGATCCATGCAATAAGTTTCAAAGTATGAAACATAAGGATAGTTAACGTAAAATACCCTTTCAATATTGTTAGAATCTTTATGGTTGTTTTTATTTTTCATCATGTCTTCTAGGGATATTCAAGATTAACCAAGCCAACTATTTACTATGATTTATGTTACATTTTCTAACCTTTACTTTAGTTGGTCGGTTTCCTCCCAATTATATATATTTTAATTTCTATTCGTCAGTCAGGGTACCAACTTGAATTAACTATAGAAAAGAAAACTAATTAGTATGCATTATTGTGTTATTTCCACACTTGTCATTTATGTAAGTATGTACATTATATCAAGAAAATAAATGAAATTGGAGCTTACAAAGTAAAAATTGGCTCTTTTATCATAATATTTGAATCTATGAAATTCAAAATTCAAATTTTTATATAAAATGATCTACTAAATTGATTTGTGAGTAGGTAACGAACATTCAGTGAGTTTTTAACCCATCG
This sequence comes from Iris pallida, assembly GCA_029216955.1. Classification (NCBI taxonomy): domain Eukaryota; kingdom Viridiplantae; phylum Streptophyta; class Magnoliopsida; order Asparagales; family Iridaceae; genus Iris; species Iris pallida. The sequence continues at coordinate 3,327 of JANAVB010034932.1, read as the reverse complement.
ATTAAAACGAAATCAACTAATCAACCTAACTAACTGGCCCGTTGAGTTGGGAGCTTATTGTCACGACCCGCACCCACTGTGAGGGTACGAGTACGTAACAGCGTCCAGCCTACGCCGCAGTGTCGGCGGTAGAACGCTGTTCTAAGTCTCTAACTAACCATCAACTCATGCAGTATATAATGTACTCATCATGATCAACTCCGAACAGAGGACAAGTATAAGATATGGTGTAACTCAATCACAGTCTAAGCACGATAAGATATCACAGAAATAACTAAGAAATTAAAGACAGCAAAACTACTGATATAATAACTACAACTCAAACAATCTCAAATACAACTCAAGTCTCAATTCTATACAACAAGCTCTAAATAGAAATAGATGCCAGTCTACTAACTAAATCCATCACTCCTGAGTGTCGGGGCCAAAGGTAGCCATCCTGTCTCCGGGTCCATAATATGTAGGCAAGTGTCCTCAGGGCAATTATCTGTAAAATTTTCAACAGGTCCAGTCAGGACAGGAACGAGCACATCTCATCTAGAAAACCCAAGTAAATGACAGAGAACTATAAAGCAGTTATAGACAGTTGTATTGATGAATAGGCGGTTTGTACGAGTAATGATGTAGAGAGCAGTTAAGGTACAAGGAAAGTAAGGTAACTAAACAAGAAGAGAAACATAGCAAAGAAGACTGTAAAATAAGATCTAGCTGAACTAGAGTAACATAATGAGTTCAGATGGTAAATTATAAGTCGAGTGTAATCCCGATGTGAGTCTAATATAAGATGAGTCGAATGTAATTCTAATCATTATTCTAATAAGGTGAATCGAATAAGGTGACACGAATAAGGTGATACAAATAGTGATTCACATGATGTTCTAATAATGATTCGAATAAATTCTCCAAGTGTGTTTTAAATACTTAGTTAGACATGTAAACGGCTAAGGGTAAATCCGGCACATCACACCTGGCGGGTGTGGAATGGCTATCGTTCGAATATTCACAGGGGGTGGTTCGAATAGTAGGAATGTTCACATGTCTAATCAAGTATTTCCCCGCCCATCTAATACAAATGAATCCAAAATCCGACACATAAGATGTTGACACAAAGTCACAGTCAACCAAATATTGACTACATTGACTAAATAATCTGTATTAATTCAATACGACACACGACGTCTGCATAACAGTTCAAGACAGACGACAGCTCAGTCTCCGACTCTCAGTGTGTTTTCGAGTCTGTATTTTATATTTTCATTGAGTCTAGACTTGTGTACTCTGAGTCTTGCTGAGCTCTTGACACTTAGTCTACAGCCTACCCAAAATCCCAAGCTCCACTGAACCAAACACTGCCCAAAAATCCCCTTAGAACCACTCTGTGCTCTGGAGACAGAGTTCGGGCCGAACTCTGCCTCCACAGAGTTCGGGCCGAACTCTGTCCCCTAGAAATCAGGAACCCTAATTTTAGGGTTAGCTGGTTGCTAGTTGTCCAACGGCCAAATTTTTGAATTTTCCTACCCGAATTCTGGCCGAATTCTGCCTATAAAAACACTATAAATAGGGCATGAATTCTCTCATTCCAATCCATCCAATCTTCTTTTCTCTTCTCTCTTATAAGCTCAAGTAAGCCATACCCTTCCCATCTACTAGCCACAAGCCTCCTAAGTGTCGAGTGCTCAGCATCTCTCAGTTAGGATTCTTGTGCAAGAGTCGAAGAAGTCGCTTGGACAATTCCAAGCAAATTGCCACTGCGATCATCTGTTAGAAGTTGACATGCTCTTCTGAAGAAAAGGCACGGGTTGTAAACTACTATTTCACAAATAGTGGATTTAATCCTGAGCTAGAGTTCTCAGGCCTGGACTAGTCCTCCACGAGGGAAACCAGGTTAAAATCGCTGTGTTTGCGTATGCTCTTCCGCTCTTCATTTATTTTCCGCACTTTACTCTGATTATTTATTGTTGGTGAAAGAGTTATTTTTAATTGGCTATTTTTCTATATAAACTCTATTCACCCCCCTCTAGAGTTGCCATACTGTTCTTCAATTGGTATCAGAGCTCTGTTCTCTTTATAAGGACTAACATCCTAAGAGCTGATCCATGGCAACCACACAATCCTTGATTTCCAATCATGGTGAAGGTCAGTCCACTCATAGGCCTCCCCTATTTGATGGAACTAACTATATATATTGGAAAACAAGGATGAGCTTCTATCTTAAGTCTCTAGACTTTGACCTGTGGACCGTCGTCACTGACGGTTACAAAAAGCCCGCCAGGATAGTTGTCGATGGTGACCTCATTGAGAACCACACGACAAATATTCTGTCGAGGAGAAGAAACAGGCAAGTCTAGATGCTAGGGCTATTAATGCTTTATTCTGTGCTATAGACAGGAATGAGTTCAACAGGGTCTCTACATGCACCACTGCTCATGAAGTATGGAGACTTCTAGAAGTGACGCATGAAGGAACCACACAGGTCAAGGAATCTAAATAAGCCGTCTCACTCAAGAATACGAAGCCTTCAAGATGAAGCCAAGTGAGACGATCACTCAAATGTTCACAAGATTCCTCGACATCATCAATCCTCTATCCTCGCTTGGAAAGCAGTACTCAAACCACGAGAAGATTCGTAAGTTGCTCAGAGGGCTACCAAAGATTTGGAACCCTAAGGTGACAGCCATCATAGAAGGGAACGATCTCACAACAATGTCAATGGAGACCTTGATGGGTAAACTCATGACTCACGAGCTTGACCTCAAGGACTTCGAAGAGCCCGCTCCGAAGACCAGGGAGATCGCACTCAAAGCTCATCAACGAAGAGCTAATCATGATGAGACCGAAGAAGATAATTCGGATGATGAAGACCAAGCTCTCATGGTTCGCAACTTCAGGAAATTCCTTCGCTTCAATCGAAGGAAGAAGAATCTCAAGAAGACGATGAAGAAGAGCCAACTTGTTACGGTTGCAAGAAAACTGGACATGTCGAAAAGACTGCCCATTCCTGAAGAAGAGCAACTGCCATGAGAAGCCATACAAAAGGAACTCATCAAGGAAATATGCCAACACAGGCATTTGGCATGAAAGTGAAGCGAGTGACTCCGAGGAAGAAAAGGACTCTCCTCAAGATACAGCTAATGTGTGCTAATGGCAACTTCCAACAAGGTATCTAACGAAACTCTAGATGACTTCTCTTTTGATGAACTTGGCGATGCTTTCACTGATTTACTCGATGATCACAAAAAGGTCATCGGTAAATACAAACATGCCAAGGACAAAATCAAAAGTCTTGAAGATGAGATACAAAGAGTTTCTTTACTTCTTGATAATGTT
>JANAVB010034931.1:0-56141 GCA_029216955.1 Iris pallida | reverse complement strand
CCTTCACCAATTTTTCGAAGGACGAAGGCGTAATACTTGAAATTTCTCGAGCTATCCTATCTCTTATGACCATTAACACTCAATGTGACTATATCCTTGTCTAACTCCTCATCCTTCTTCTCGACCCTACCATGACCCTCATTCAATGATCTAGATCGCAACTTCTTACGACATGATTTTGTTGAGCCTTGATTGTTCCCCATTGATACCCCTTGTGTCCTCTCACCCCCTACTAATTCTTAATTTCGAGGACGAAATTCTTTTAAGTTGGGTAGGATATAAAACCCCTAAATTTCTACTATATATTTTTATTAAATTTGGTACTGATTTAAAATTTTGTATTGTACGTCACGTAGTCGTATTGTACGTCGTGTACGAAAATTTTATTTTTCGAAATTACTCGACGAGTGCGAATATGTGCGAGCGTACATATTTTTAGAAAAACATATTTTTCTATTTTTATGGTTTCAAATAAAATAGGTAATAATTATTTCTAGCTATCATTTCAAGTTTATGGTTTTAATTATGAAAAGCCTTTTATTTATGCAGTTATAATTATAAAGTATTTTCGCAAAAAATAGTATATTAGAAAGTATTTATGTAAAGAATATTTGTGCATACATATAGCTCATAAAATTTAATAGTTTATTTTAAATAAAAATACAATTTTTGAAATTATTATATTATTATTTTTGGAAAAATATTTTTAATTTATTGTGGAGATTTAAATATTGGTTTGAATTTATGTATTTATTTAAAAGTTAAATAATTGAAATTTGATTTATTGATTTGATTTTAAACTAAGAGAATTTAATTTGATTTAAATTAGATTTGGATTTGGATTTGGATTTTGATTTGATTGCTTTTAAACAAAATTAGGAAATATCTATTGGGTTTTAAATCTACTCATAATCTTTATCTAATTGGGAATTCCCACATCCTATAAATAGGCAGGTACTCCTCCAATTTTTATCATCCACCAAATTATCTCCACAAATAAATTTCCACAACCCAACCCGTGTATCGTGTCCGTGTCCCCTCCCATTCTTATTCCAATATATTTACATATACATTTATGTTCTCGTGTCGGACACTTTCCCGACACAATAAAAATTTCTAACCCTATCCCTAAACTCTAAGCCCGGTCTCCTGGCCCGACTCACCCCTCCTCTCGACGTAGGTCAACCCTTCCCCGACACCACCATCAGAGACCAAGACCACTGCTGCCAACACCAACTTCATCCTACCGACCACCTCTCCTAGCACCTCCGAGTCCACAGCAACCCAATCCAGGCCAAAACCCCACATGACACCACCGCCACATCCTACACCCCCTGCCACCGTCGCCACCGTCTTCATCGCCACCTTCATCCTCACCGACCTCACCCAAGAACACCCCGACCAACCCAGCCGAGCATAACCAACCACCACAATAAAAAAAAGGAAAAATTTAGACAAAACCGAAACCCAGCTCACCTGGCCGCCGGCGACGTCGAACCCGCGCACCGGGGCTCGTCTCCGGCCTCCTCCGCCTGCCTCCGCAGGTTGCGCGTCCCCTCGGACTCCGGCAAAACCCGTCGCCGAGTGCCTGACTCACGCCGCCCAGTCCTCTTCACAGTCGCGCCGTCCGAAACCCATGGACGCGTCGCCGTCGCGGGACCGCGCGAGCCACCGCTGACCGCCGCCTCCGATCAAACCCCCGCCGGTCGCCCCTCTCCTCCGCCCTAACTTCCTCCGCCTGGAAACCCGCGCGCGCAACCCGCTTCTTCTCCCCGCAGCCAGTCCCGACCTTCTGCACGCCACGCCCAGCCGAAAACCGTCGTGCCTGGACGCGCTGTCGCCGTCCCTAACCGCTCCTCCCGCCGTCTCTTTCTTCCTTCCGCGTCCGCCACGGCCAGCGCCGACCGTCCCTCCGCTAAACTCCGGCGCCAAAACCCCCAAACCCCCGCTCTCTTCCCTACGCCTCCGCCTTCGACTCCCCGACGAGCCGTCCGCCTTCTTCCCTCGTTCCCACTCTCCCGACCTTCCTTCTCTCGTCTGCTCCTCCTTCCTCCGCCTATTTCCGCTCCTCTCCGATCTCTCCTCCACCTCTCTCCCGAAAACACCCTACCATTTTTCTCTCCAGCCTCTCTCTCTCTCTCACTCACTCTCTCCATTAGCTTCTCTTTCCCCCCATGACTTTTTGTTTTGTTATTTTTGCTGTTAGGTTGGTCTCTCGAAAGTGGAGAACCACCTGGATTTTTATTTTTATATTTATTATTATTATTTATAGTTATTTAATATTTTATTATTATTATTATTATTTTGTTTGTTATCTATCACCATTATTATTATGTATTTTTTTCCAACTTCATTTATACTAAATTATGTATTATCATTATTATTATTATTATTATATTATTATATATTATTATTATTGCATTATTATTTTTAGTAGCCCTAAATCACTTGCTAGAATTTTTAGTTTCTTCTAAAAATATTTTACATTCAATAAGTTTCTAGTATTATTTTTGAACCGTAAAAATATTGTTTCAATGATAAAATAGTTTCTTAATTATCAATATTTATCTAAATTATTTGTTAACCAAATATATTTATGTTTATAAAAATTATTTTACAACCTTAGAGTATTTCCTGCCTAAAAACGATTTACAACATATTTTACCTAAAAATATTTTGACTTATGAAAACTAGTTTTAGGATTAAAATTTTCTAAAACTCGTATATATAAATATTTATTTTTTTCTTTAATTTTCTCCTGTCCGTATCCAAGTCCTATTGTTCCTATTCCTTCGCCCATTTTGAGACTACCTTATGTCCACTCTTACTAAATTAACCTTCTGGACCCAATGACACGATCCGTACCACCATCCGAGGTCCCTTTGTACAGTTGTTATACCGAAATTGCAGTTCGTGCCACTATGATATTCGCAGCACACCAGGCGTCCTACCAGGCAAGACCCTTGCCATTTGCTGTTTAATTATTTTAGCTCATATTTCATGCATGTTCATTATTTTCTTTATGCAAAATAAACTGTGATACATGGCATAACTGTTAGAACTTACTGTTCATTTATTTTCCTGCTATGTATTATTTTTCTCACATTAAACCTAGATTTAAGGGACGACCTTGTGTGTTGCATTCATTGGCCTTGACACGTTGTAACACGAGGTTGTGTATCGTATGTAGAATACGGAAGTGCGTGATTGGCTGGCCACCAGTACGTACAAGCCGTGCGATAGGAATAATCGCTAATAGAGATTGCATGCTAGTTTGACTTAGCGGTTATAGTGGTTTGTGTTGTGGATACAACACAGTAGGCATTGGGCGGGGAGGACAATTCCTTAGCGTATGGGCTTCGATGCACTTCCCTTGTGACCCGGACTCTCCGCTGGAGATACGGGGTTGATGACCCATTTTTACTGACGGCCACTGACGATTCTGCGGAACGTCATGCTCTTACTGATGGGGCCTCTGGTGCCCAAGGGGACTATGCCGATCCTATTTAGCCAGGGCCCATGCGTAGGAAGGATTGTTCTTAACTACATTTTACTTAGAATGGTTAGGCACCTTTTATCCGTTAGGTACGAGTACTTTTGGTTTGGGTACTTGTATCTGACCGTGGCTTGGAACAATAACTTATCACGGATTAGTTCGTCACATCTTGTCCTTGTTTGGTTGTAGGTGTGACTTACTACTTCGATGAGAAGGTATTGAACCTTGTTGGGGTCCGTATACCATATTGGATTCATAGCATGGGAAGATACGTTACCGTGAATTAGTTTACCATCTCCTGTCCTTGTTTGGTTGGGGGGATGGTACGCTCGTTCAGTAGGTGCGTATTGGAACATGTTATAATTTGATTTACTTATTTATTTGAGCAATATTTATTCAGTTTATATGGCATGATATTATGTGTCATGTTACGTCCCTCTGAGGACCTGGTTATCTCTCCAGGTGTGTGTGCTATTGTCTTTCGTAGGTGCTTTAGCTCTAGCCGTGTTCATTGCTATTTCTCGAGGATGATTGCACTTGGATCATCTTCGCTTCGTTCGCCACTCATTTTATTTTCTATGTACTTTTTTTTATTTTGTTGGTAGTGGATTTGTCTCCGTCCAACATATTGTATCAAGACAAATCTTTCTCATTACATGACATCTTTATTTCATTTATATTTGTGTGGATGAGATTAGTTATGGTTCTACTACATTTTACAGCTTATGTATTATACGAGGCTTCCATATATTGGAGTATACTTCGTATAAATACAGCTGGCATGTCTACGTTCCTAGTCCTACGTATTTTGGGACTGGGGCGTTACAGGATGGAACGAGCACAAATCTCAAATAATAGTTCTAATTAGACGATTAAAAATGTAGCAGTAAATAGAGATAATATACAAGAAATCATAAAATGTACATGTGAGTATCATGGCAAGGTAAGCTGTAAATCTAGAGCTAGAATAAGGCAAGTAAAACTGATCATGGCATGTACAAGAATCAAGAAACATCTGTCTAAGTGTGTGAGTACTAGCTACAATATGTGGCCGGCTTGGGTCTGCACAAGGTCATGATCTATCCAACCATACGTGTGGTGTATGATTGGCATTCACAAGGTTCACAAGATATACAAGGGGGTATTGACCACACATCTACACTAATACTCCCCGTCCCGACCAGTATAGTGGATCCAACCATGACACATCATGACACGCGATTCTCTGAGAGGGTAGCTAGCCTTCGCGGGAATCGTGTCTATACAATACACAAGGAATAAGAAAGACTTGCACAAGATATACCAAGGAAAGCGAGGAATAACATCTCATGACGGGATCCAGAGAAATACCAATCCATGTGAACAATGTATCAAGAGAACAAGGGTATCTACACTACATACAAGAAACATAAACGATATCATAAAACAGAAATATTATCAGAGAATGTACTCGCCTGTGATCTGGTAGAATATGTCAACTGAGTCCTAGAACAGTGCCTCGAGGAACTATAGATGGAATACTGTATCAATATAAGGGTTTGGAAGTAAATCAAGTCATACTAAGTCAAACTAGGTCAATCTAAGTCAAGGGTTGACTTATAGTTGACTTCTGGTCAACTGGTCAACTCTGGTCAACTCGGGTCAAACTTGACTAATTTTGACTAACAGTTGACTTTGGGTCCACTCGTCAACTCTGGTTCAGTTCTAGTCAATTGTAGGCTACGGTTGACTTCCGGTTAACTTTGGTCAAAATAGTCAATTGTGGTTAACTAGGGTCAAAACTAGTCTAACCTAGGTCAAATGTTGACTCTACTTCGACGTTCAGTCAAAGTATTCAACCATGGTCAAACTGGGTCAAAGCTAGTCTCTACAAACATCTACAGGGTCAACACATTCAATTTCAGTGGTTGTGAAATCACTGGAATCGATGGATCTCAAAATACACAAAGGAGAGGATTATAATAATAGGGTAAAAACCTACAGATGTTGTCGGATGATAAATAAATATCACCAACATGTACAGAATGGTCAAATCAGCTAGAATAGCCTGTCCATAAGTCCAATTTGGATACAAGAGCAAAAAGATAATTTCTGGTCAAAAGGGTGTCCGTGTCGGACCCACTTTGCACCAAAAAATGTGTCAAAATAAAAGTACACAAAACCTAACAAATTGTATGTCCACGAATCCAGAATTACGATATGAACCCAACGGTATATCCAGAATTGGATTCCGTTGACCCGATCTCAAATTGGTCCGTTGACCAGGACATTAAAATTCCGATTTGTACGAAAAAGTGTGTCGGAGCCAATGTCCTAAAAACTCAGTAAATTAAATGTCAACGAGTCCAGAATGACGATACGAACTCAACGGTATATCCGGAATTGGATTCTGATGAGCCGATCTCAAAATGACCTGTTGACCCGGATATTGGTATCCGACTTGCACCGAAATACGTGCCAAAACCAATGTCCACTAAAACCTAGCAAATTATATGTCAACGCATCCAAAATGACGATACGAACTCAACGGTATATCCGGAATTGGATTCCGATGAGCCGATCTCAAAATGACCTGTTGATCCAGATATTGGTATCCGACTTGCACCGAAATACGTGTCAGAATCAATGTCCACTAAAACCTAGCAAATTATATGTCAACGAGTCCAGAATGACGATACGAACCCAACGGTATATCCGGGATTGGATTCCGATGAGACGGTATCAAAAAGTCCCGTTGACCCGGACTATGGGGCCCGTTTTGCACCGAAATGCGTGTCAGGGCCTACGTCCTCCAAATCTAACAAACTTTCTATGAAAACATGCCAGAACGACGCCACAAGTCTACTGTTGGTGTCAGAAATTGAACCCGGAGTCCTGGGTTAAAAAAAAATTTTACAAGTGCAACACTAAGAATTCGAATGGCCAAATTTGGCGTCGAATTCGACCGACCTAACAAGCTCAAATTGAAATAAAATCTAAAAGGGGCAGAAAGAGGGTTATACCAGCTGCGCACAGGAACTAGTGGCGCGCAAAACGGAGCTACGACGATGAAGATACGAACCCGCGAAGTTGTCGTCACGAAACTGTCCAAAAATAGTTCAATTAAAACGTCAACTTGGTGGCCAGTTTTCACATAGCAAACGACGGAATTAACGGGCAAAATTTGAGAGGGATGAAGGGGTATATACCGAAATTGAGACGGAGCAAACAAATCGTCGATCCAACGGTCGGATTGTCCAGAAAATTCGCGCAAAGTTGCTGTCCCGAAATGCGAATTCTGAAATTCGTCGCGCGCGCGTCGACGGAATTCCGTGCAAAACGCACGAATCGCCTAGACGGCGCGTCCCGGAGGACGGTGGCCGCTACATAGGGGTGCAGGGGTGTGCGCCCAGCCCGGAGGGGCTCGCTGGCGTGGGGGCAGCCGGCCATGCGGCGGTGACGCGCGGCCACACGCGGCTGCTGCTGCCGCGGGCTACTGCTGCAGCTGCGGCTGCATGCTGTGGGCTGCCTCATCGCCGGCCAGGGGCCGAGGAGGAGGATGAAGGAGGTGGTAGTGCGTGGAGGGCTGGTGGTGGTGGCATGTGGTGATGATGGTGATGGTGGTGTTGTTGCTCTCTTGAAGAGCAAGGAAGAAAGAAGGAAAAAATGAATGAATGAAGAAGGAGGAGTAGGAGTGTGAAGAGAAAAAGGAATGGGGGGCTAGCTGTTGTACATGTAGGTGGAGAGAGAGTGATGTGAGGAGGGTGAGATATATATGTGTGTGTGTCTTAATATAAAAAGAGAGAGAGAGAGAGATTAATAAGATGGAGAGGGAGAGGATTTTAGATTATAGAAAGAGAGGGGGTGCTGCTCGTGATGGGGAGTGGGGGTGTGCTCACGTGGGGAGAGGAGAGGGTGAGGTGTTTGTGTAAAGAGAGAGAGAAGTTAGATATTTTAATATGTTATATATATATATATATATATGTGTGTGTATATATATACAAGAGAGAGAATTAGATATTTCTATGTAAAAAAATATTTTGAGTAGAGGAAAAAAATAAAGAAATATCAGTGGGGTTATGGGCAGCCATGATGGAGGGCAACATGGAGCTGGGGTTGGGTTCAGTGGAGTCGGGTTGGGCCAAAATGGACTAGATGCAATAAATAAATTATTTTTTGGTTTTATAATCATGGGTAAATAAGTAGCATGTGGGGGCTCAAATAAATGGAACACGAGTGTCAGGTGGGTAGTAGGCTTCATGTGGGCCATGTCCCTATCTGGGGTCGACTAGGTTGGATCGATGTCGGGTCCCGAAATTAAATTAGAATTTAAATCCGGTTTTACGGTAGATAATTAATTGGCCTAAATTGAACCGAAAGTTGTGCGAAGGAAATGGAGCACAAAATGGAGTTTCTGAATGGGACACGAAGGTCATGGGTGAAGAGCGTCTCGAGTAGATCAGGCATGACAAGTTGGTTCTGAGAAAATGACTGGTCTGGTGCTCCTAAATTAAAAGTCATGGTAACGTGCTTATGAGGATCAAGGAAAAGAGTGGGAAATCAATTTATAATTAAATGGTCTAATTTGACCCGAACTTGCGCGAAGTAAAAAGAGTACAAGGGAACAAGTTCGAGAGGGATACGATATATCAATATGAAGATAATCTCGTCTACTACAAACTTCAAGAAGAAAGTTTCCAGTGACTGGCATCCCTGATACTCTAGAAATCCAAGTCACGGTAGAGAGCATTAAATCAAATAATAATATTATTCAAAACAATTGATTTATAAAATTGAAAAAAATAAGCCCTAAATTCAGGGGCTTACACATATGGTATCCTCCCCCATCTACGAGGTTCTATCTGGCAAGACGCGATCGTGGAAGACTATATTCGGATGTACGATCCCGCACAAGAAGAAGCACTACCTTCTCTAGCTCCTACTGCCCCCACAAGCTCAGAAGCTGGCCCGTCCAAGCCTCAAACTACGAATAAATCCAAGCAGAAGGAGACGCAGTTTGACAAATCTCTAAAGGCGCCAGCTCCCGAAGGCATGGATCGACCCTACAACATTGACATACTGGCTCAGCTGGCCAATACGCCTGCCAGGTTGTCTCTGTTCGATCTATTAAGGCTCTCCAAAGAAACGCGGATGGCCTTAAGTGAGGCATTACTACATGCCGACTCTTACCTTGCTGAAGTCAAAGCCCCCGCTGAAGGTCCTATCTCTGTCCCCACTGCCACAGTACTATGGAAGTGGTGTCCAACGTTACCTTCTCACAGGAGGACAGGCTACTCAAAATAATCGTCATGATAGACCCCTGTACTATACAGGATATATCGGGGCGATCAAGGTGGACCGCATGCACATCGATCCAGGATCCTCCCTCAGGATCATTCCTAGAAGTTCACTTCAAGTTCTGGGAATCCCTCTGCACAAGCTATCCACAACCAACACAACCATCATGGCTTTCAATGCTGGTCGAAGCCATCCGCTGGGCAAGATCCGTCTCAAATGCCAGATCGGTGATCTCCGAATGGAGGTTTCCTGCTATGTGATCGATGCCAACGTATCCTACAATGTCTTGTTGGGACGTCCATGGATACACGAGAACATGATCATTCCTTCCACACTTTACCAGTGCTTCAAGTACGTCAATAGTGACGGTATCGTGAAGACGGAGTTTGCCGATGTCGATCCTTTTAAGGGCATCAAAGCTTACTACGGGGATTCGGTACTTTACCAATCTTAGCCCCCCAAGGATGACGACAACGAAGCTGACAATGAAGCTGAAGCAAGTCCATCCTCCAATGATGGTCCCCTGATTATTCGAGTCAAATGACGTACTACTCTAAAAAGTACTCTGAAGCCTCTCACAATCTGGGTGAAAAAGAAGAACCCTGACAAGGTCAAACCATTGACCATCACTCTCAGCAAGACACCCTGGGAGGAACCTACTGATGCCCGTCCTTCCAATCCTGAAGAATTACCTTACGTGGTGAACTCCGCCAAGGCTGTGGCTCCTCTTCCAGATGATGATCCTCTCAATGAGTATATCAATACTCAGAATAATCTTTGAATTACTCCAATGTCTATCAATCTGTAAACCACTACATAGATACGATAAACGCTCTAGAGAACGGCATAGGACCACACCTCTGCATGCCGGTCACAACACCTCACCTGCGGGAAAACGTTTACCCTGAAGATATCCTCTACTTCAACGTTCCAGCTAGAAAGAAAGATGAAGAGCTAATCATCTTCGGTCGTATAATTGACGAGAAAAAGTTCGTTCCAGACTCTACTTCTCCCAAGCACAACCCATAAGCTGACTATGACTCTGGAAAAATACAACTTTTCTGGTATAGTTGGCAGGCCAAGAATATCATCTAGAATATGGGATATGACATCAAAAGCGACGAAGGGCTAAATTAAGGCCGAGGACGACGGTTGCCAATACGACACTTTGCTCCTCCCGGCAAACCCGAGAATTATCAACGAAGCGGTGTTGGTTTGGGCTATGTCTCTCCTCCAACAACTCCCGAAAGATCAGATGATGAAGCAGATCGTTGTTCTCATTCTTCTGATTCCTTCCTCTGGGACTCAGACTCCAGCATCGGCGACATGTTCAAAGAAACTCTGTCCGTCAACATGGTTTCTATTGACCAAATTACAGACGATGTCCAATCAATCAAACTCAAACAATAGGCTCAAAAGATGGACACCAGGTAGGAGCTGCACTTCGAACAACGGGAACCACCTACCAAAGACGAAGTCAACCAAGTCAATCTAGGAGATGAAGCATCCTTCAAACCAATCTTCATCAGCAAAAGTCTATCTGGCGTTGAACGCCAATCTCTTATACAGCTTATAAGAGAATACATCGACGTCTTCGTATGGAGCTATAAAGACATGGCAGGCTTGGACCCTAAAGTCACCATGCATCGCCTGAACATTTCGTCTAAAGCTAAGCGAGTGAAACAGCAACAACGATGATTCCGACCAGACGTCATGGAAGCCATCGAGAATGAAGTCAAGAAGCACATTGTCGGTGGATTCATCCGCGAGGAACAACACCCAGACTGGGTTGCCAACATCGTCCCATTCGTGAAAAGAACGAAAGAGTTTGAGTCTGTATCGACTACTATGATATGAACTATGCATGTCCGAAAGACGAGTTCCCTCTACCGATCACTAATGTAATGATCGATAATACTTGCGGCTTCGAGCGGATGTCCTTTATGGATGGGTTCTCGGGCCACAACCAAATCAAGATGTTCCCCGACAGCGAAAAGCACACATCTTTTTTAACACAGTTGGGGGTATACTTCTATACAGTGATGCCCTTCGGATTGAAGAATACAGGGGCGACATACCAGCAAGCCATGAACACAATTTTTTGTGAACATTTGTACAAAACTGTGGAGTGCTACGTAGACGATATCGTAGTCAAAAGTCGTCTCAAGGGCAACCACCTCCAAGACTTGAGAACGGTGTTCAAACTAATGCGTGCACACCAACTCAAGATGAATCGAACCAAGTTTTTTCTGGGAGTCTCCAGCGGCAAGTTCCTTGGTTTCTTTATCACTTCAAAGGGTATACATATGGACCCAGAGAAAGTGAAGGCTATTTTCGACATGCATCCTCCAAGAAACCTCAAAGGGCTACATGGACTACAAGGAAGGCTAGCCTACATCAGACGATTCATTTTGAACCTCTCTAGAAGGTGTCAACCATTCACTCAACTCATAAAGAAAGGCATATCTTTCGTCTGGACTAAACAATGTCAGCGCGCATTCGATGACATCAAGGCGTATCTTACAAGCCCTCCAGTATTGGTATCTCCAATAATGGGAAAGCACTTCTTACTATATGTCCACGCTATGGACCATTCTCTTGGCGCTCTATTAGCTCAAAAGAATAAAGGCGGCTATGAACAGGTAATCTACTACCTTAGTCGCACAATGGTGGGTGCCGAGCATAAATACACACTATGGAGAAGGAATGCCGTGCACTGGTATTTGCCATCCAAAAGACATGCCACTACGTGTCTGGGCAGACTATCCACATCATATCTTAAGTCAACCCTCTCAGAATACTCATGACTAAACCGGGTTCTCTCAATTCTCATTTAGCTACATGGGAAATGTTGTTGACTCCATATGATATGATCTTCGTCCCTCAGAAAGCAGTAAAAGGCCAAGCATTAGCTGATTTTCTAGCAGCTCATCCGATGCCGGAGTCATCCAAACTCTACGACGAAATCTTCGACGAAGTGGTGGAGTCTAATACTGCAACTGAAGAAATCCCTATTTGGCAAATGTTTTTTGACGACGCATCAAGAACAGGGCCCAAAGGAAACATCATGGCTGGAGTAGGTGTCGTGCTCGTGTCACCTGATCATCTGGTTATATACCGTGCATATTCTCTCGTGGAACTATACACCAACAATATGGCCGAATATAATGCTTTATTAATCGGCCTACAACTGGCGAAGCAACTGGGAGTTTACTATCTAGAAGCTTACGGTAATTCTAAGCTAATAGTTAGTCAGGTCCGAAGGGATTATGAAGTTCGTCATGAAGATCTTATCCCCTACCACAGAGCAACAATCGAGCTAGCATCTACTTTCACTGGATTCTTCATCGAGCACGTGCCTCGACTACAGAATATAAGCAGATGCTCTAGCCGGTCTCGCTGCTTCCTTGACCGTTCCAATCAATACCCAGCAGTCGATCACAGTATCTGGTCTAGAACTACTCTTTAAGAAAAATGCCTTGCATATTCATCAAAGTTACGCAGTGGAAACAAATGTCGATATTAAAGACTGGAGATTTCCCTTCATAGACTACGCTGTCTATGGAATCCTCCCCGAGGGCCCGAAGGAAGCAGTATCCATCCAAAGGCGATCCCTCAGATTTTACTACGACACAGCTACCAAGATGTTGTACCGACGCTCTTACGACGGGCTACTCTTACGATGCTTATCAGACACAGAAGCCAAACACGCACTCCGGGAGGCGCACGATGGAGTTTGTCGTACACATCAATCAGGCCCCAAATTATAAGATCGTCTCAAAAGAATGGGTTATTACTGGCCCACAATGATAACAGATGATGTTGAATATGCAAAGAAGTGCAAAGCTTGTCAGTTCCACGCCGATTTCATTCATCAACCTTCAGAGTTTATACACCCGACGGCAGCATCTTGGTCGTTTGAAGCCTGGGATATGGACGTCATAGGACCAATTAGCCTGCCATCCTCCAAGGGACATCGGTTCATCCTAGCCATAATCGACTTCTCCAAATGGGCGAAAGCTATACCACTCACCGGAGTAAAGACATCAAATGTGATCAGTTTCATAAAATATTACGTCATCTACCGCTTTGGCCTACCTCGCAGGATCATCCATGATAATGGTCCACAGTTCGCAAGCCATACGTTTTATCGGTTCTGCGATAAGAATCAAATCTAGAATATAGCCTCTATTGCCTACAATCCAACGGCTAACGGGCTAGCAGAAGCCTTCAACAAAACCATCATAAAACTTCTCAAGAAGTTCGTGTCTTCAAACAAGCGCGATTGGAATGAGAAGCTCGGTGAATGTCTATGGGCCTATCGTACAACGGTCCGGACTCCAACAGTCAGTACGCCATTCTCTCTGGTTTATAGGAGCAAAGCAGTTCTTCCCCTAGAAATTTAGATTCCTTCTCTTCGAGTAACCTTAGCCAGCAAGCTGACTACTGAAGAAAGCTATCGTCTGCGACTCCAAGAGCTCGAAATGCTAGACGAAAAATGCTTGTTAGCTCAGCAGCGCATTGAGCTATACCGAACACGCCTTTCCAGAGCCTTCAATAAAAAAGTGAAGGAAAGGATCTTCCAAGTCGGTGATCTGGTCCTAGCAGTGAGAAGATCGATGGTCATGACGAACAAAATAAAAAAAAATTTCAGCCTAAATGGGAAGGTCCTTTCATCATAGAATCGGTGTATTCCAACGGTGTGTACTGGCTAACCAAGCCCGATGGTGACTTGCTCATGATGTCTATCAATGGCAAGTTCCTAAAAAAGTACTATATGTAACCTCTTTTACATAATGTTCACATATGTTCAGTCATGTAAATGTACAGTACGATATTTATATGATTCAAAAGAAGAAGAAAAAACTATCCAACTATTATCTACATTTCAAGAGTCTTGAATACGCCCTGGATAATAGGTCCTCTAATATTTCTCCAGTAGAATCATTTCCGTTTTTGACTCTGTCCAAACTCGGTTTGACGAAAATAAGTCACGTCCCTATTACCTCTGAATTGTTTTCTGATAATTATTTTCCCAGTAAAATTATTCTGTTTTGCCACGTCCACATAACCTCTGAGCAAAGCATTCATCAAAAATAGTTATGTCCACACTACCTCTGAACTTTCCACTCCTACTTAATGTTATATATCTTTCCACGTCCATATTACCTCTGGTCAGATATTGAACATCCTCTGCTATTACGTCCATATTACCTCTACTAGTAGCTTTGCTCAACTTATTATCTATATTCGAATCATTCGAATATAAAACGAATAATAGGTCCACATCAAAAAATTTCCCAGCGGAATACCTACCAGAAATATCCTTGCTACGTCCACATTACCTCTAGCATCGATATTTCACAAAACCACATTCATTTCCGAAAAGATTATTTATTTTATACGTAAACGTCTATCCAAAGACGGAGAAAAGGTACAAGAGCCGTGAATGGCCAAGAAAAAAAGAAGTTACAAAATCTACGAGATATACAGACGATTGATGCTGTCCCTCA
Source organism: Iris pallida (assembly GCA_029216955.1). Taxonomy (NCBI): domain Eukaryota; kingdom Viridiplantae; phylum Streptophyta; class Magnoliopsida; order Asparagales; family Iridaceae; genus Iris; species Iris pallida. The sequence goes on along the minus strand of JANAVB010034931.1, from coordinate 41,855 downwards.
GAGCTGCAATCTCGGCCTCAGACTTCACAGCAGCTCGGCCCCGTGCCTCCTCCTGACGAGTGGCTTCATTTTCAAAAAGGATCAGACTCTGATGCTTCCCCTCCAACTTTGCCAACTGTTCTTCTAATCGGGCAGAAGTGGTGGCAGTCATGGCAGCCTGGGACAAATAATCCTCCTGTTCAAATATCGTCGCCCTCAAGTCGGCTTCCAGCTGGGCAATCTCGTTCCTGATCTGCGCAATGTGATTGTGCTTCTCAGTGATTTGCGTAGCCAGCCTACTCTTTAAGGCAGCACGGGCCTCACTCACAACATAGAACTGGCCATACTGGTCAGCTAGCTCGCCAATCTCCTGGACGAGGGCGTCTTTCATTGCGTGGAAGGTAGCCATCTCCTCCGCAAGAGCCATCATCAAAGCGTCGTCCTCTGCACAGAACATTGACGTCGGACTCCGCTGTTTGATGTCTCGGAACCTGGCCACCTGACCCTCCAGGTCATTCAGGACCTTCTTCAGAGTGTTGGCCCGCTCTTCATAGCCAGCTATGCTCTCGAGGGCTGCCACTTGGCATTTGGTAACATCCTTTACAGGGCCGAAGGCGACATTCCAATTCAGGATGCCAGAAAGTTTCACTTTATACAGAGTAGAAAGCCCTGACAACTTCCTGGGCCATCTCCTCATCTTCGGTAGAGGTCATCAGAGAAGAGGCTTGGAAAGTTTCTTCCACCTCTGGAAGGAACGCCTGACAAGAAGCAGAACCTGACAGGGAAAACAATATACATCAGTAACCAGAAAAAGATAGAGGGAAATATAAAAAGGTTGTAATTTCGTACCTTCGGCTTGCTCAACTCCAACTTGGACTACACCGTCAAATTTGGTTTCACGGAAACCAATAGCAGACCCAGACTGTTCAGGGGGAATAATGTCAAGATCCCGAGCAGCATTAGGCTTGGTTTCTTCCACAAGCTTAGCCAGAACATGAGCGGATTCAGCAACAGCCCCCCAGCAGGTTGCTCGGTCTCTCTTTCTGAAGCCAATGCCGGCTCATTAACAGCCCCCTCCACAATAGCAAATTTAGAGGAGCCGGGAATAACTTCTGTCCCTCTCCCAATGGCGGGGACTATCCCCACAAGGGGTTCTTTCTCTTTGTCTACAAGGGAACACACAGACATGGTCAGCCTCACGAGGAGCATGCAAAATCGAAGTCTAAAGATCTCATCCGAAAAGAGGCACAAAGGCAACGTACCCGCAGGAGGATGAGACGATTGGACTTAGTTTTCGTCCAGCTCTTTCATCGCAGTTCCTATTGTAGACATATCTTCCACAAATATGTCGTAGGAGAAACTGATCTTCTGACCGCCATCAGGGTCTGGGCCTTCGCCCTGCTCACCCCGTCGCTCAGGTCTTACAGTCGAAAAAGACCCGCCTCATCCAACAGTCGAGGACGAGCAGGGGACATTATCGCCACCTCTATATCCTCAGGCGAAGAGGCACCTACCTCAGCTGCAACTTCGGGGTCCTGTGCAAAGGACAAACATAAGGGTGAGAAAGATGTTAAAGGCTTGACTAGAACGGCTATGTAGTCTAGGAAGGGATCTACCTCCCGAATAATAACGGCCTGTGACGACGTTCCTCCTTTTCCAGTTTGCCGGGAGGACCTCCTCAAGGGAGGCGAGCCAGCCCCCACTTTCTTGGCTCTCCTCAGGGAAACAGTTTTCTTCTTTCGCTTTAAAGTTGGCTCCTGGGCCAATTAAGTTGAAGCTTTCCTCTTCTGGGGAGGATTGAGAGGAGAAGAACCATCGTCTTTCGGGTCCTCCTTCGGAGACACTGTTGCCTCCCTAAAGATAGCTTCTGGCAGCGGTACTTCAGCTGGTTCTGCGGTGGGAACAATACTTTTCTTTTTACGACCTTTCGGCACCTTTTTCATACAAAGGGGGTCAAACCGAATCCCCAAAATCAAGCTATGTTCATGATCATACTGAGGATGAAAAGTATTGATACGAATGTAAAATTTGGTGGTAGCGTAGCACAAATGGGTCTCAGGCTTATCCCGGGGCAGGGTAAAGATCGCCCCCATGCACCTGGCGTTGTAGTACATCCAAGCACGTACCCCGTTAATCAAGCTACCTATCGATTCCAAATGCGGGCTGGCATTTCCCAGAAGGAGCTGACTATAGCCGAACTGTTGCACGAAACGGCTTGGCAAATACGGCTCTAGATAGGCATGATTTCTGTTTCGGAGCACCAGATGCGATGGTCTAATAAACTGAAAACAGTAGAATGCCCCAGCAGTCAAATTTGTGGCATAAACTCCTTCATCCACTAAGATATCTCCTGCAGTACTGCTGCCGGACGGAGGGGATACTCTAAAGAACTCATAGTCCAGTAAAAAGCCTAAAGCCTTTCTACAAGCAAGTACACCGGTGACGGTCCAATCTGCATCACGAAATCTACGAAGAAAGGCGTCTTCTGCCACAGAGTCTGCCACCGGTCCAGCATTCATTAGGGAAGGACAATACAGTAGCAGCCACCACATCAGGAAATGATACGGAAGCTCAGTCCGGGTGAAGTAGGGCCTGCCATCGGGAGTCACCGCATCCCTGACAAAGTCCCGCAAACCTCGTCCAGTCGCACAGACCATCGCAGGAAGCAACGCGAGACGGTGTCCAAATGCCAGCTTCACAGCCGAAAGTGTCATAACCCAGCTTATTCTCTCAATGGACCCTGAACCTCCAGGGACTACGCAATCACGAAGCCAGATCATTAAGAAAGCTGCCAACACAGCTTTCTCCGACAACGGATATTCGGCTTGACGGAAGTAGTGGCCAATCAAAAACCCAGGATCATCGTTGTCCTCAGTATCCGCCGTCTCATAGTCTACCATTCGGGCCTCTATATCGAACGTAGTCATAGGTTTTAAGATCGAAAAGGAAGCTGGATCCTGCTCTTGAATAAAGGCATAGCCCGTCCAGGCTCTCGTGTAGGGATTGGCCCCCTTGGTCCTCCCTTTCTTATTAATCCTATGACAGATAAGAAGGTGACAAAGAAATTTCTTGTATATATCAGTGATCTCTAAAGTTTTCATTCTCCAAGTCCCGGAGTTCTTCATCACAAGGCACGTACTCTTCATAGGGCTCCTTACCCCAGGGAAGCTTTGACACTTCCTGTATTTCATGGAGAGCCAATCCTATCTCTCCAACCGGAGTAAAGAAGGTACAAGTATGAAGGTTATATAACTCGGCCAAAGAGACAAACATTGGCCAGTTGACCCTCATACCATATTGAGTGGCCCCAATAGCATAGTAAAGGCCATCAGTCTTCAGGACGACTTCATACGTAGAAAGAATCCAGCCAGTGAGATTGCTCTAGAATGAAGATGGATACCGCCAGTCCTCCATCTGCATCTTCCCTACGGGATATGACACACCCCTCCGTCATTATCAAATGGCAAAGCGTGTTAGTGGCATACGGATGGAGCTTAGTGGGAATGTCGTTCACTACGACACCGGGCTGCAGTCCCCTTGTAGAGTAAGATGCAGAGCCCCAGACACATTTGAAAGTGTCCTTCCTTCGATCGCCTGAGTCGAACTGAATTCTCCCAGAGACGATTCCGGAAAGCTCAAGAGTTAGCTCCCACTTCATCCGTCGCCGCACAGCTAAGGCAGTGAAAGCAGACAAAGGATACTGGTGTTCCATCGACGACAGCCATATCCTCTGATTTTCCAGACTAATCACCATGGGGTTTCTCAAACGTATGGTCTCACCATTTTCAAAACCTACACTATCACCAAACAAAAAGTAGGGTTTCTTGAAGTGACGTGCCCCTTTACGCACGAACTTCTCATCATTAAGCATCTGTCGCAATAAGGTCTTATCTTGTTCAAGTATAGCGAGGGTCAACTGTATAGGCTGATTTTGACTAATCTTGGCCTGAACCGTGCTGATCATATCTGTTATGGGACTAGTATCACGGGCCTGACAAGCGGAGCCGAAAGGGATTTCGTCAAATTCCGGGACAAACATGTTTACTGAAAAAGGGCAGAGGGAAAGTCAGACTCAGAAAACTTCAGAAAAAAAAAAACTAAGTCCTGAAGGCTCCTATGCACCCAAAAGGATATACACCCAAAACAAGACATGCGGGCGCATAACACACGAACAGTGCGTGGGCGCATAACATGCCACTGCTTAGAAGGCGCATAACATGGCAACACGTGGGCGCATAACACACCACAGTGTTGGCGCATGACTTCTGTGGGCGCATAACGATGCTCATAGAAGTATGTTGCCTTAGGCACAAGCGCCCAGGCAGGAGAAAAGTTCGAGCATCGCAAATTAACGCTCGAGACTTTGTTTTTTGAAGCATGCCCTCACCCAGAATCGGGTCCTAGACTGTCGAGGGCGCTGCCGTAGGAGGAGAGTCACTCGACGCAGCCCCCTTGCCTTTTGCGGATCTCTTGGCGACCATGGGAGACATGATTCTCAAAGAAAGAAGATGAAGTGTTTTTCTAAAAATTTCAAAGAGAAGGGAATAATGAACTTTCTCTCTCCCTCAAGGCCTACTTATAGGCACGGATCACTTCCTATGCGCCCACTTGCTTTATGTGCCCATGCGCCCATTGCGTTGTATGCACCCATAACGGCCTATGCGCCCACGTGAAGAATCAGCTTCCTACACACTATGCGACTGTCCCTTGCTGACGTGGATGACGTATGAAGGATGGACCGCTTCAAATTTTGTTCCGATGAATCTGTCAGTTCGAATTTCGAAGAAGATCTTAGCAGTCGTATCTCTCTAACAGGCTAGCCAAACACTATGTGCCCAAATAAAGAGCCGTGTTATGCGCCCATTGCATCATAAGAAGACGATCCATGCTTCTTTCAAAGTATTTTGAACTTGTTCAAGTATCAAAAATTTTGAAGGTGGTCTTGTTGAAGCATAAAAAATTTTCAGCAAATAAAGCCCCATACGCCCAAGTCAGTGTAGCTCCATGCGCCCAGCCAACGAAAGCTTTATGCGCCAGTCAGTACAACTTCATGCGTCCAGCCAGTGAAGTTTCATGCGCCTAAGACTAACTCCTCCGAAAGGAGGGCGCATAGCCTGAGACATAGCTATGCGCCCAAGCCTGACTCAGTCAAAGCCATGATCAAACGTGTACCAAAGCGCATGGCCACATCAGTCTCCATGAGCAGTCGTACACCGAAGCATGCATCCACGTCAATGCCACGACCAATCCACGATCTTGCAGCCTGTATGCGCCTACATCCTATGCGCCCAAAGCAGAACTATACGCCTACATAGAAACCAGCATATTTTCCTATATGGACGCATAACACCATTCCAGCTCAAGAACGACTATAAAAGGGGGGACTCATCCCTCTTCAAACACACAGAACGGAGAGCATTTTCAAGAGCCAAATTGCTGCACTTCTTGCCAGTGAGCCGAGAGTTAGCAATTTTCTTAGTTTTTCTCCCATTTTGTAATCGGAGTGTCAACGGAGTAAAGGAGCAACTGCCGCTCGATCTCCATCGTCCCATTCCCCAGAATTTTTTTGTACTCGGAGATCCTCAGCGCAGGATCTCTCAGGCATACTCAATTTGTGGTGCCTTGCGCCAAAAAAAAAGATAGTATTTTCTTCTTCTTTTATGTGTGTCCACACATAGGTCCTGGACAACTTGTATACAATGAAACTAGATCTCTCGGGCAGTTCTGGGTGCACGTTGAATCGCTCGACCTACGGGAGATTGTCTAGACATTTTGAGGTACAAGAAACCTCGAGTGTGTATCAATGTCCAAATAGTGATGAGCTTAACCCATGTGTCCACAGCGCGTATCACGGGAAAAACCCTAGACCAACATATAATTAGGTGCATTTATGAAATCAGAGTGCATTTTAACTAACAAGAGCAGAGTTAACACAGTATACCTTTATATCATATACAAATTGTGCTAACCTGTCTTGTGCGGGATGACTGTCGGCGAAGGGTAAGTTGGTTAAAATATTCTTCTGTCATGTTTTTTATGAATTGTTAAAAGAACCTAGATAATTAGAAAGAGCACTAGTAAATATGTAGCTTCACATGTTGAATTAGTGCAGATATTTGTGAGTTTCGGCGAAGAGCCGTTCGCCAGTACATGATGTGTGCTGACCCACTTTGTGGGCATCCTTTTCAGAAAGCAAAGGAGACAGGGGATTTCAAGTGAGGCACTAAAACTTGTCTATCCCAATAGAGCTGTAGATTGTCTCGAAGCTTCTTTTCATTCCAGTGAAAGTTGCAAGTCTTTTCCTTTGAAGGTGTTTATATTTCCATCATGTAATAAAGGGATATGATGTATGGGCATTGCGACTATTTTCAAAAAAGAGTTTTAAAGAGAATCATGTAGCCAAGATAAGGAAATTTGAGTTTGCAAAGCTTTGTAGTTGTATTCCTATCAAGTTTATCAATAAAAGAAGTATTTCCATTTCAAATCTTGTGTCTAATATTTCATTTTCTGCAATAAATGGGTGCGTGTGTGTAAGCCCCTGGATTTCAAAAAAATAGTTTTTTTATAATTTTTAATAGCATTTAATTTAAATACGTATTTTGCAGCGTATTTCGTATTTTCTTGGTTTTCGTAATGCTTTAAAAATTTTCCTAACTTATAGATTTTTCTTGGCCGGCATAGCGCCAGTATACCGGAGTATACCGACGACATACCGTCCAGACAGATTTTCTACATTTTAGATATTTTCGATTTCAGATATTTGATGAATAGTGTTTTAGATATTTTATGAATAGTATTTTGGATATTTGATGAATAGTATTTAGATATTTTCGTGAATAGTGTAGATGCACCCTATTACCCAATGGACATTTGGTTTTGTTTGAATGGCCAAGATTGACTTAGATTTTGACATGGATCACGATCCGACGGCTAAGATTAATTCCCCCTTCTATATATACCCTTTCACTTTCTCTCCTCTTCTTTTCATTCTCTTACTCTCTTCATTTCTTCTTCCTTTCTTTTCCCTTGGAGCTTGCCAAGAGCTTGGCCTTGAGGTCTAGAGTGTGGTTTCCTACCCTCTTGGTGGTGGAGTAGAAGATTAGGCTTGGAGCTTAACCTAGGCAAGTGCATCTTGCTCAAAAGTGGCATGACCATACTTTATTTTGTTTTCCATAGAAACTAAAGTTTTATTGGCCTATAATTTGCTTCTTTAAATTGTTAACATGTTTAGTATATATCACTTTGGTTTTGATCGACAGTATTGCGTAGATCTGAGTTTCTAGATATGATTTTCGAGTATTTTGAGGTTTTGATCTATCAAATGTTTTGATTATGAAAACTAATACTTCCATGTTGTAGGAAATTCAATTCTATTCAATTTTGACTTTTGAAAGTCCGAATTTCGATTTAAAACGAAGCTTTTATGGCCGAAACAAGTTTTGAGTTCAAAAATCAACTTTTTGCGACGGTTCGAAAAATTCGTCGGAAATTCACGGAAATCCGTCGAAAAATCCGAACTTTCACCACAAAACTTGCTGTGACGGAACGGAAAATCCGCCGGTAATCCGTTGTAATCCGCCGGATAATCCGGTTAGGCTGTTTTGAATTTTTTTTATATATTTTAAGTGCTGTAAAAATTCTGGAAAAATTATATTTAAATACTATGTTAATTTAGCTAATTTATTATAATTTTTTCAGCATTTAATAAGTACTTTTGGTATTTTATAAAAATGGGAAAACATACCTTATTTTCAGGATACATATGTTTGTTGATTTTAATAAATATTTATGAAGGTTTATAAATTCCAAAAAAATTAGTATAAATTTCTATAATTAACTAGGATCATTTGGTACTTTATTTCATGAAAAATTAAGCTTTTGTTTATCTCAAAAATTGTTGGAACACAATGATCATTTGATTTATTTATTGATTAATTACGACTTGCAAGTTTTTGTGCTACTTTGAGCTATAGCCGTGTTGAACCTCACCCCTCACTAGTGTAAAGACCCTAGGAAGCTAGTTAAAGTAGCATGTCACCCCACATTGGACTTGGAATTGACCGGAGTTGACCAGTTGACCAAAGTCAACTATAAGTCAACCTCTGACCCAGTTTGTCTTAGTTTGCCCTAGTTGACCTAGACATTATAGTATATCTTTTCATCCTGATTAGCTTTTATTATCTTATCTTTAGGACTGTGGCTTCACTCCGAGCCTTAATTCATATTGATAGCAGGATCCCAGGCAAGTACATCTACAAACTCATTTATTGTCTTTTATGCTAGAACATGTAAACCCTGTTAAAATACTGATCCTTGAGGTAGCAAGTTATGTCTTCACATGTTGTATTATTTCAGTACCTGCCATGCTTATACTGCTCCCAGTATCTCCCATATGTTTTTACTATTCTCATATCTCTCACATGTTTAAATAACGGATTAAGGGGAAACTGTTAGTATTGTACGTGAACATGACCCCCTTCTCCGTATGTATTTACGCGCTCGGCGACATTCTATATGTAACCTTGCCGTAGGTTCTGATATCGCGTTTGTGTATGGATATACACCGATGCCGTTCGTGCACGTATTGCATGCCAGAAAAACTTGATAAGTGTCGATGTACATCCTGATTACCTATTGACCGATTCACGTACATACTACAGTTTTAAACTTTTAAACTTATGTTGTCATTTCTAAAGAGAACCAATTAACCATGATATGCCATGTTCCCTATGTTACTATGATACTGTGATCCCAGTTGTACCATGAGGCCATGTTTCCAGTATTTCCTGTTTTATAGACTTATCACACCATGTTTCTTGTTGTACATCTCTTCATTATATGTTCAGTATTTTAGTTGTAGAGGTTGTACTTGCTCCCGTCCTGACAGGATAACGTTGTAGGTATCCTTACTGAGGAGGAGTTGCTCTGCGACTCATATTATGGAGTTACTGCGAGAACCCGGCTTTGCCATACGAGGATGTTCCTGCGGAGACTCGCCTAGTTTGCGTAGTCACTTGGGATATTTAGTGTAGTCATGTATTAGACTACATATTTTGTAACTGGACATGTATCCAGTTTTATATTTCAGACTTATACTTTAGACTTATTTCTATATATGAGATAACTTTTGTGTTTGGAGCATTTATGATTCTTCTTCACTTATAGAACTGTTAGCACATTTAGTCTTATCTTGTTATCTCTAGAACAGCTTACTGCGCTTTATCTTAAGTGTAGGCTGGACATGACTCGGCCCGGCCCAACAATTTGGGTAACGGGTCGTGACATGTTTTAGTGGTGCCCCATGCAGGTCCCTGACATTGTTTGGTTAGTTATTGTACCAAGCATGCTGCAATTAGAAACTTAAGGTAATTAGACAATATTAGGAATGACGCTTAGAACACCTAGAGGAATACTAGGATTGCAACATTGGAAAAACATCACATCACCCGACCCCGCCAGTTAGAGCCTCGGGACCTCAGCAGCAGCAGAAGGGGTCTATGTGTTCATTCTGTAGAAGGGTAGGCCACGACGCTTTCGTTTATAGGAAGAGGTTAGGGCAGTGTTTAGCTTGTGGGTCTACCATCCATCAGATTCGGGACTGCCCAGTAGCCAAGGGACCCCAAGGGAAGGCTTATAGTCTAGCTCTTGAGCCGGAGCCGGAGCAGGTTTCGGGAGGTTAGTTTTGATCGTAGCCTTAGTCATTGTTGCATTGCTTGTTATGTTAGAATGTTTGTAGAGACTTCTATCCTTGTAAATTTCGAGGACGAAATTTTTCAAGGAGGAAGATTTGTAAGCCCCTGGATTTCAAAAAATAGTTTTTATAATTTTCAATAGCATTAATTTAAATACGTATTTTGCAGCGTTTCGTATTTTCTTGGTTTTCGTAATGCTTTAAAATTTTTCCTAACTTATAGATTTTTCCTTGGCCGGCATACCGCCAGTATACCGGAGTATACCGACGACATACCGTCCAGACAGATTTCTACATTTTAGATATTTTCGATTTCAGATATTTTGATGAATAGTGTTTAGATATTTTATGAATAGTATTTGGATATTTTGATGAATAGTATTTAGATATTTTCGTGAATAGTGTAGATGCACCTATTACCCAATGGACATTTGGTTTTGTTTGAATGGCCAAGATTGACTTAGATTTTGACATGGATCACGATCCGACGGCTAAGATTAATTCCCTTCTATATATACCCTTTCACTTTCCTCTCCTTCTCTTTTCATTCTCTTCACTCTCTCTTCATTCTTCTTCCTTTCTTTTCCCTTGGAGCTTGCCAAGAGCTTGGCCTTGAGGTCTAGAGTGTGGTTTCCTACCCCTCTGGTGGTGGAGTAGAAGATTAGGTGGAGCTTAACTAGGCAAGTGCATCTTGCTCAAAAGTGGCATGACCATACTTTATTTTTGTTTTCCATAGAAACTAAAGTTTTATTGGCCTATAATTTGCTTCTTTAAATTGTTAACATGTTAGTATATATCATTTGGTTTTGATCGACAGTATTGCGTAGATCTGAGTTTCTAGATTGATTTTCGAGTATTTTGAGGTTTTGATCTATCAAATGTTTGATTTATGAAAACTAATACTTCCATGTTGTAGGAAATTCAATTCTATTCAATTTTGACTTTTGAAAGTCCGAATTTCGATTTAAAACGAAGCTTTTATGGCCGAAACAAGTTTTGAGTTCAAAAATCAACTTTTTGCGACGGTTCGAAAAATTCGTCGGAAATTCACGGAAATCCGTCGAAAAATCCGAACTTTCACCACAAAACTTGCTGTGACGGAACGGAAAATCCGCCGGTAATCCGTTGTAATCCGCGGATAATCCGGTTAGGCTGTTTTGAATTTTTTTTATATATTTAAGTGCTGTAAAAATTCTGGAAAAATTATATTTAAATACTATGTTAATTTAGCTAATTATTATAATTTTTTCAGCATTTAATAAGTACTTTTGGTATTTTTAAAAATGGGAAAACATACCTTATTTTCAGGATACATATGTTGTTGATTTTTAATAAATATTTATGAAGGTTTATAAATTCCAAAAAAATTAGTATAAATTTCTATAATTAACTAGGATCATTTTGGTACTTTATTTCATGAAAAATTAAGCTTTTGTTTATCTCAAAAATTGTTGGAACACAATGATCATTTGATTATTTATTGATTAATTACGACTTGCAAGTTTTTGTGCTATTTGAGCTATAGCGTGTTGAACCTCACCCCTCACTAGTGTAAAGACCCTAGGAAGCTAGTTAAGTAGCATGTCACCCACATTGGACTTGGAATTGACCGGAGTTGACCAGTTGACCAAAGTAACTATAAGTCAACCTCTGACCCAGTTTGTCTAGTTTGCCCTAGTTGACCTAGACATTATAGTATATCTTTTCATCCTGATTAGCTATTATATATCTTATCTTTAGGACTGTGGCTTCACTCGAGCCTTAATATTGATAGCAGGATCCCAGGCAAGTACATCTACAAACTCATTTATTGTCTTTTAATGCTAGAACATGTATTAACCCTGTTAAAATACTGATCCTTGAGGTAGCAAGTTATGTCTTCACATGTTGTATATTTTCAGTACCTGCCATGCTTATACTGCTCCCAGTATCTCCCATATTTTTACTATTCTCATATCTCTCATGTTTAAATAACGGATTAAGGGGAAACTGTTAGTATTGTACGTGAACATGACCCCCTTCTCCGTATGTATTTACCGCGCTCGGCGACATTCTATGTAACCTTGCCGTAGGTTCTGATATCGCGTTGTGTATGGATATACACGATGCCGTTCGTGCACGTATGTGCATGCCAGAAAAACTTGATAAGTGTCGATGTACATCTGATTACCTATTGACCGATTCACGTACATACTACAGTTTTAAACTTTTAAACTTATGTTGTCATTTCTAAAGAGAACCAATTAAACCATGATATGCCATGTTCCCTATGTTACTATGATACTGTTCCAGTTGTACCATGAGGCCATGTTTTCCAGTTTCCTGTTTTATAGACTTATCACACCATGTTTCTTGTTGTACCTCTTTCATTATATGTTCAGTATTTTAGTTGTAGAGGTTGTACTTGCTCCCGTCCTGACAGGATAACGTTGTAGGTATCCTTACTGAGGAGGAGTTGCTCTGCGACTCATATTATGGAGTTACTGCCGAGAACCGGCTTTGCCATACGAGGATGTTCCTGCGGAGAGACTCGCCTAGTTTGCGTAGTCACTTGGGATATTTAGTGTAGTCATGTATTAGACTACATTTTGTAACTGGACATGTATCCAGTTTTATATTTCAGACTTATACTTTAGACTTATTTCTATATATGAGATAACTTTGTGTTTGGAGCATTTATGATTCTTCTTCACTTATAGAACTGTTAGCACATTTAGTCTTATCTTGTTATCTCTAGAACAGCTTACTGCGCTTTATCTTAAGTGTAGGCTGGACATGACTCGGCCCGGCCCAACAATTGGGTAACGGGTCGTGACATTTTTAGTGGTGCCCCATGCAGGTCCCTGACTAAATGTTTGGTTACGTTATTGTACCAAGCATGCCTGCAATTAGAAACTTAAGGTAATTAGACAATATTAGGAATGACGCTTAGAACACTAGAGGAATACTAGGATTGCAACATTGGAAAAACATCACATCACCCGACCCGCCAGTTAGAGCCTCGGGACCTCAGCAGCAGCAGAAGGGGTCTATGTGTTCATTCTGTAGAAGGGTAGGCCACGACGCTTTCGTTTATAGGAAGAGGTTAGGGCAGTGTTTAGCTTGTGGGTCTACCATCCATCAGATTCGGGACTGCCAGTAGCCAAGGGACCCCAAGGGAAGGCTTATAGTCTAGCTCTTGAGCCGGAGCCGGAGCAGGTTTCGGGAGGTTAGTTTTGATCGTAGCCTTAGTCATTTGTTGCATTGCTTGTTATGTTAGAATGTTTGTAGAGACTTCTATCCTTGTAAATTTCGAGGACGAAATTTTTCAAGGAGGGAAGATTTGTAAGCCCCTGGATTTCAAAAAAATAGTTTTTTATAATTTTCATAGCATTTAATTTAAATACGTATTTTGCAGCGTATTTCGTATTTCTTGGTTTTCGTAATGCTTTAAAATTTTTCCTAACTTATAGATTTTTCCTGGCCGGCATACCGCCAGTATACCGGAGTATACCGACGACATACCGTCCAGACAGATTTTCTACATTTTAGATATTTTCGATTTCAGATATTTTGATGAATAGTATTTAGATATTTGATGAATAGTGTTTGGATATTTTAATGAATAGTATAGATATTTTCGTGAATAGTGTAGATGCACCTATTACCCAATGGACATTTGGTTTTGTTGAATGGCCAAGATTGACTTAGATTTTGACATGGATCACGATCCGACGGCTAAGATTAATTCCCCTTTCTATATACCCTCTCACTTTCTCGCTCCTCTCTTTTTCATTCTCTTCACTCTTCTTTCACTTCTTCCTTTCTTTCCCTTGGAGCTTGCCAAGAGCTTGGCCTTGAGGTCTAGAGTGTGGTTTCGTACCCTCTTGGTGGTGGAGTAGAAGATTAGGCTTGGAGCTTAACCTAGGCAAGTGCATCTTGCTCAAAAGTGGCATGACCATACTTTATTTTTTGTTTTCCATAGAAACTAAGTTTTATTGGCCTATAATTGCTTCTTTAAATTGTTAACATGTTTAGTATATATCACTTTTGGTTTTGATCGACAGTATTGCGTAGATCTGAGTTTCTATATATGATTTTCGAGTATTTTGAGGTTTTGATCTATCAAATGTTTTGATTTGTGAAAACTAATACTTCCATGTTATAGGAAATTCAATTCTATTCAATTTGACTTTTGAAAGTCCGAATTTCGATTTAAAACGAAGTTTTTATGGCCGAAATAAGTTTTGAGTTCAAAAATCAACTTTTTGCGACGGTTCGAAAAATCCGTCGGAAATCCGCGGAAATTCGTCGGAAAATCCGAACTTTCACCACAAAACTTGTTGTGACGGAACGGAAAATCCGGGTAATCCGCTGTAATCCGCCGGATAATCCGGTTAGGCTGTTTTGAATTTTTTTATATATTTTAAGTGCTGGAAAATTCTGGAAAAATTATATTTAAATACTATGTTAATTTAGCTAATTTATTATAATTTTTTCAGCATTTAATAAGTACATTTGGTATTTTATAAAAATGGGGAAAACAGACCTTATTTTCAGGATACATATGTTTGTTGATTTTTAATAAATATTTATGAAGGTTTATAAATTCCAGAAAAATTAGTATAAATTTCTATAATTAACAAGGATCATTTGGTACTTTATTTCATGAAAAATTGAGCTTTTTGTCTATCTCAAAAATTGTTGGAACACAATGATCATTTGATTTATTTATTGATTAATTACGACTTGCAAGTTTTTGTGCTACTTTGAGCTTTAGCCGTGTTGAACCTCACCCCTCACTAGTGTAAAGACCCTAGGAAGCTAGTTAAAGTAGCATGTCACCCCACATTGGACTTGGAATTGACCGGAGTTGACCAGTTGACCAAAGTCAACTATAAGTCAACCTCTGACCCAGTTTGTCTTAGTTTGCCCTAGTTGACCTAGACATTATAGTATGTCTTTTCACCTGATTAGGTATTGTATTATTCATCTTTAGGACTGTGGCTTCACTCCGAGCCTTGATTCATATTGATAGCAGGATCCAGGCAAGTACATCTACAAACATTTACTGTCTTTTAATGCTAAAACATGTATAACCCTGTTAAAATACTGATCCTTGAGGTAGCAAGTTATGTCTTCACATGTTGTATTATTTTCAGTACCTGCCATGCTTATACTGCTCCAGTATCTCCACATGTTTTTACTGTTCTCATATCTCTCACATGTTTAAATAACGGGTTAAGGGGAAACTGTTAGTATTGTACGTGAACATGACCCCCTTCTTCGTATGTATTTATCGTGCTCGGCGACATTCTATATGTAACCTTGCCGTAGGTTCTGATCTCGCGTTTGTGTAGGATATACACCGATGCCGTTCGTGCACGTATGTACATGCCAGAAAAACTTGATATGTGCCGCTGTACATCCTGATTACCTATTGACCGATTCACGTACATACTACAGTTTAAACTTTTAAACTTATGTTGTCATTTATATGTTCAGTATTTTAGTTGTAGAGGTTGTACTTGCCCGTCCTGACAGAATAACGTTGTAGGTATCCTTACTGAGGAGGAGTTGCTCTGCGACTCATTATGGAGTTACTGCCGAGGACCCGGCTTTGCCATACGAGGATGTTCCTGCGGGGAGACTCGCCTAGTTTGCGTAGTCACTTGGGATATTTAGTGTAGTCATGTATTAGACTACGTATTTGTAACTGGACATGTATCCAGTTTTATATTTCAGACATGTACTTTGGACTTATTTCTATATATGAGATGACTTTTGTGTTTGGAGCATTTATGATTCTTCTTCACTTATAGAACTGTTAGCACATTTAGTCTTATCTTGTTATCTCTAGAATAGCTTACTGCGCTTTATCTTAAGCGTAGGCTGGACATGACTCTGCCCGGCCCAACAATTTGGGTAACGGGTCGTGACATGTTTTTAGTGGTGCCCCCATGCAGGTCCCTGACTAAATTGTTTGGTTACGTTATTGTACCTAGCATGCCTGCAATTAGGAACTTAAGATAATTAGACAACATTAGGAATGACGCTTAGAACACCTAGAGGAATACTAGGATTGCAACATAGGAAAATATTACATCACCCGACCCCGCCAGTTAGAGCCCCGGGACCTCAGCAGCAGCAGAAGGGGTCTATGTGTTCATTCTGTAGAAGGGTAGGCCACGACGCTTTCGTTTGTAGGAAGAGGTTAGGGCAGTGTTAGCTTGTGGGTCTGCCATCCATCAGATTCGGGACTGCCCAGTAGCCGAGGGACCCCAAGGGAAGGCTTATAGTCTAGCTCTTGAGCCGGAGCCGGAGCAGGTTTCGGGAGGTTAGTTTTGATCGTAGCCTTAGTCATTTGTTGCGTTGCTTGTTATGTTAGAATGTTTGTAGAGACTTCTATCCTTGTAAATTTCGAGGACAAAATTTTTCAAGGAGGGAAGATTTGTAAGCCCCTGGATTTCAAAAAAATAGTTTTTTATAATTTTCAATAGCATTTAATTTAAATACGTATTTTGCAGCGTATTTCGTATTTTCTTGGTTTTCGTAATGCTTTAAAATTTTCCTAACTTATATTATTTTCCTTGGCCGGCATACGCCAGTATACCGGAGTATACCGACGACATACCGTCCAGACAGATTTTCTACATTTTAGATATTTTCGATTTCAGATATTTTGATGAATAGTGTTTTAGATATTTTGATGAATAGTATTTTGGATATTTTGATGAATAGTATTTAGATATTTCGTGAATAGTGTAGATGCACCCTATTACCCAATGGACATTTGGTTTTGTTTGAATGGCCAAGATTGACTTAGATTTTGACATGGATCACGATCCGACGGCTAAGATTAATTCCCCCTTCTATATATACCCTTTCACTTTCTCTCTCCTCTCTTTTCATTCTCTTCATCTCTCTTCATTTCTTCTTCCTTTCTTTTCCCTTGGAGCTTGCCAAGAGCTTGGCCTTGAGGTCTAGAGTGTGGTTTCGTACCCCTCTTGGTGGTGGAGTAGAAGATTAGGCTTGGAGCTTAACCTAGGCAAGTGCATCTTGCTCAAAAGTGGCATGACCATACTTTATTTTTGTTTTCCATAGAAACTAAAGTTTTATTGGCCTATAATTTGCTTCTTTAAATTGTTAACATGTTTAGTATATATCACTTTTGGTTTTGATCGACAGTATTGCGTAGATCTGAGTTTCTAGATATGATTTTCGAGTTTTGAGGTTTTGATCTATCAAATGTTTTGATTTGTGAAAACTAATACTTCCATGTTGTAGGAAATTCAATTCTATTCAATTTTGACTTTTGAAAGTCCGAATTTCGATTTAAAACGAAGTTTTATGGCCGAAACAAGTTTTGAGTTCAAAAATCAACTTTTTGCGACGGTTCGGAAAATCCGTCGGAAATTCGCGGAAATCCGTCGGAAAATCCGAACTTTCACCACAAAACTTGCTGTGACGGAACGGAAAATCCGCCGGTAATCCGCTGTAATCCGCCAGATAATCCGGTTAGGCTGTTTTGAATTTTTTATATATTTTAAGTGCTGTAAAAATTCTGGAAAAATTATATTTAAATACTTTGTTAATTTAGCTAATTTATTATTTTTTTCAGCATTTAATAAGTACTTTTGGTATTTTATAAAAATGGGAAAACAGACCTTATTTTCAGGATACATATGTTTGTTTATTTTTAATAAATTTTATGAAGGTTTATAAATTCCAGAAAAATTAGTATAAATTTCTATAATTAACAAGGATCATTTTGGTACTTTATTTCATGAAAAATTGAGCTTTTTGTCTATCTCAAAAATTGTTGGAACACAATGATCATTTGATTTATTTATTGATTAATTACGACTTGCAAGTTTTTGTGCTACTTTGAGCTTTAGACGTGTTGAACCTCATGCCTCACTAGTGTAAAGACCCTAGGAAGCTAGTTAAAGTATCATGTCACCCCACATTGGACTTGGAATTGACCGGAGTTGACCAGTTGACCAAAGTCAACTATAAGTCAACCTCTGACCCAGTTTGTCTTAGTTTGCCCTAGTTGACCTAGACATTATAGTATGTTTTTCACCCTGATTAGCTATTGTATTATCTCATCTTTAGGACTGTGGCTTCACTCCGAGCCTTGATTCATATTGATAGCAGGATCCCAGGCAAGTACATCTACAAACTCATTTACTGTCTTTTAATGCTAGAACATGTATTAACCCTGTTAAAATACTGATCCTTGAGGTAGCAAGTTATGTCTTCACATGTTGTATTACTTTCAGTACCTGCCATGCTTATACTGCTCCCAGTATCTCCCACATGTTTTTACTGTTCTCATATCTCTCACATGTTTAAATAACGGGTTAAGGGGAAACTGTTAGTATTGTACGTGAACATGACCCCCTTCTCCGTATGTATTTACCGCGCTCGGCGACATTCTATATGTAACCTTGCCGTAGGTTCTGATCTCGCGTTTGTGTATGGATATACACCGATGCCGTTCGTGCACGTATGTGCATGCCAGAAAAACTTGATATGTGCCGCTGTACATCCTGATTACCTATTGACCGATTCATGTACATACTACAGTTTTAAACTTTTAAACTTATGTTGTCATTTCTAAAAGAACCAATTAAACCATGATATGCCATGTTCCCTATGTTACTATGATACTGTGATCCCAGTTGTACCATGAGGCCATTTTTCCAGTATTCCTGTTTTATAGACTTATCACACCATGTTTCTTGTTGTACATCTCTTTCATTATATGTTCAGTATTTTAGTTGTAGAGGTTGTACTTGCTCCCGTCCTGACAGGATAACGTTGTAGGTATCCTTACTGAGGAGGAGTTGCTCTGCGACTCATATTATGGAGTTACTGTCGAGGACCCGGCTTTGCCATACGAGGATGTTCCTGCGGGGAGACTCGCCTAGTTTGCGTAGTCACTTAGGATTTAGTGTAGTCATGTATTAGACTACGTATTTTGTAACTGGACATGTATCCAGTTTTACATTTAGACTTGTACTTTGGACTTATTTCTATATGAGATGACTTTTGTGTTTGGAGTATTTATGATTCTTCTTCACTTATAGAACTGTTAGCACATTTAGTCTTATCTTGTTATCTCTAGAACAGCTTACTGCGCTTTATCTTAAGCGTAGGCTGGACATGACTCGGCCCGGCCCAACAATTTGGGTAACGGGTCGTGACAGTGTTTTTACTTGACTAGCTATTTTCTGCAGATACTTGGCCTTGTTCAAGTGCAACTTAGGCTTACACGGCATCACGCCTTAGTGAGGACGAACGATCCAGCAGAGATCCAGGTAAGACGGATGACCCTAGCGGGATCGGGGTGTAACATTCTACTGGTAAAGCGAGATAACATTATTATTCTCTTTAATATAACTGTTGTTACATAGATCACTATATCGCATATGGTAACTATAAAATTTACAAGTGAAGGTCAAGACACAAACAGACCCCCACTGTTTGATGGTACCAACTACACTTACAGGAAAACACGGATGAGCTTTTATTTGAAGTCACTGGACTTTGACCTCTGGTCAATTGTTATCAGTGGCTACAAAAAGCCTATTATCAGCTATATTCTTATTTCCTCTATATTAACAAGCCTTATTATAGTTACATGGAGGAAGAGAAGAAGTAAGCATGCCTTGATGCAAAAGCAATGCATGCTTTTTATTATGTTGTAGACGTAAATGTATTCAATCTTATTACTACTTGCAAACATCTCATAAAATCTGGAAACTTCTTGAAGCTACCTATGAGTGCAAGTATGAAAGCAAAGCTAGCAACTCCAGAGAGGAGAATAGTCTTCATAATGTATGCATGATAGTATCGGGATTTGAGGTGCAACACCCCCTTATATGAAGAATAGCTTGCATGCCACAACTGTAGAAGATCAAGCCATATAAAAAGATTATTTACTACTAAAAAGAAGAATCGCTATGAACGATCAAACGAAGGAAGATCATCATCTCACAAGTACGCTAGCAAAGAAGAACAGAGCCCTCGTCAAGCTACAAAATTACGCTTAATGGCATTACCCAACAAAGTACAAAATAATCCTCTTTATGAAGTGAGTGAATTTTATTAGATGAATTATCTGATACTTTCAATGATCTATTGGAAGAACACAAGAAAGTATTAGATAAGTATAAGCAAGCTAGAAAGAATATTCTATCCTATAAGCGTGAGAATGAAAATCTTACTTGCTTATTGAATGATGTTAGAAATACTTCTACTTCTGATAATTCTACTGAGATTTTCATACTTGAGTTCAGATTGCATGAGATACTTGAATGCATTGAGAAAAGTACCTAAGAAAATGATAAACTTAAGGTGGAATTAGAATCAGAAAAGAAGAAGTATTCTATTGCTTCATGTAATATTGATTCTCTTACTGCTAAATATGATGAGGCAAGTGCTATCTCTAAAAGTTAGAGATTAGATTGCGAAAATAGTTAATACCTACTACCCAATCAAAGTTTTGTCCTATGACACACACACATGATAGGACATGATCAAAGAAACCACGCAAAGCAAATACTACACATCATCATGCTTTCTATTACAAGTATCCATGCACATCATATCACACCACTACCGATCTCATACTGCTGCACATAGCACTAATGTTAATACTCTTTGTCATTATTGCAATATAAAAGGACATGTTTCTAGTCAATGTCAGACTAGAAAACTTGATATAAACTTGTGCAAATGGATTCCAAAAGCTAACAAATGTGGATCGAAGTTTTGGATACCAAAGTTTTTGCCTCTTAGTGTAGGTAAATATTTTCATATCAAATAGAACCGTGGAACATGTTGGTGATTGCAAAGCTTCAAAGGTTATCTTCCAAGCAATTGCACTAACATAAGTGTGGTCACTAGAACCACTTTGGTAACATGCCAAACGATTCTTTTTAAATGGCTAAATTTCTAGAATCTTGCATGTTATTAAGTAATAGCTTGATACTAGCTCTCATTTAGTTATTTTATCTCTTTAATTATGATTTAAGAGAAGTTGTTTATTTGTATCTTGCATATGACCATATATATGCTAATTATTTACGAGCCACATCTTTTTGTGTGTTATCTTGATATGTTCATTAGTGCACATTTATACTATATATTTATCTCTATAGTGCATTATGATTTTTTTAAAATCTTGATGATCATTCTTTGTTCATTCTTTGGGTATTTACTTCTCTTACATTTAGGGATTTTGGATTTCGATGCTGGTTGATAATATTGTATATATCCTTTTAAATCTAACTTCTTAAAAGTAGAGATCATTTTGGGTACAAGCCGAAAGGGTCCTTCCATTTTACATGTGTAAATAGCCTGAAGCGACACGGTGTACTACTCTTCGGACTACTGCTAGCTGGGAACCGACCCCTACAGCTAACCCAAAGTGATTAATACTTTATAGACTTAAGATTTATCAAGGTCTACTTGTAACTATTGTCTAGTTTTGGATCCAAGGCACTAAACCATATCCCCTAGATTCTAGAATATATCAGCATATCTAGGTCCTACATTTTAATTTATAAATGTTTTATATTTAATGTTACCAAATGATTTTGTAGCACATATAAGGATACATGTAATTGACACATCTTATGCTTATAGCTACAAATGATTTGAATTTGTTTTCATTGTTTGAGATCTTTCGAATCCATTGGATACACTTATATCGTCATAATATTTTGTATTCTCTAAATCGATCTATAATTTGGATTGATCTTAATTCTAAGCAAAGAGATATGGATTTCGTATTTAGATTTGGACTTTCATTTTGATGGATTTAATGATAATATTTTCACAAAAGATAACATACATTGATCTTCCATAGGTTAATGTTTGTCATATTTTGATATATATTTATTTTTCTGTCGCTCTATTTTTGATTTGATCTTGTGACTACTCATTGAATGTTATAGTGTTCTGATATGTTCTTTAGCATTTGTTTTATTAAGCTTTTATTATTCTCTTCTTATTCAAGTTAATAACTGCCTATAGCAGTAATTCTTTGTGGGGGAGAAGTCAAGCAAATTGAATTTCTCTCTTGAAACATTTCTTTTACTTAAACCTACGGTTATCAGATGGACACCGTGCTAAGGTTTTAAAAGGGAAGAAATGAACTTTGATATTTTAATGAATTTGTTTCCTACTTTTGGGAATATATTTGTTTGTTCATCTTTAAGGATTTATTTATTTGATATTCTTTTACTTGCTTAAAGATGATTTTTGTTTTAAGTTTGAAACTTTATACGCATTGATCAAAGGGAAGAAAATATACATATCTCGGATATCCCTTAGATTTTGTGGTTATCGATTTTATCTATCTTATGTATATAAATATTTTTTGAACAAGATACACATATTTTAAGGAAAAACAAATTAATTGTTTCAATTCATATATACCCTTAATATGTGGTATACCTAGTTCATCATGAAATATATCTTTTATCTAAAATATCTTGCTGATTTGTACACGATATTTTGATTTATAGTTATTTTATGAGAGTATATATGTTTATTATTATTTCTTCTTTCTTCTCCTCCAAACATCATCTCAAACAGTCTGGGTATGTGATCTTGATGCTGAGTTGTTAGTTCTAAACTCTTTCTTATTATTATGCATTTTCATTTCAATGTTTATTGTCTCTTTTGGTATGCACTTATACTTACCATTAACTTTTAGCTACTGTTTTAATTTATAAACTGCCTGTGAAATTTGTTTATATTCTTTTTATTATCTCTGTGTTTCTTCAACGTTTGTTTCTTATGCATGAATTATGGAGAGCTTATCTCTTTGCAATTATTTTGCTAAGTGACAACGGAAAGGGGAGAAAATAATTTAACATCTTTTTTCAGGACAATTTCTACTAAGAGGAGACAGTACTCAGTACCAGACAAACAAACAAATGTTTTGATATTTTTGTCAAATCAAGATCAAGATGTTATATCGGTCAAGGTTTGTCAATTATCAAAATGGGGAAGATTGTTGGCCCATTGGTCATGGTCGAACCAAATTTTAATAATTGATCTAACTTTGTCTCGATATAAGGGCAACTTTGACGAACTGCTACAGATTATGGCTGCTACCGTTCAAGACTTGGAGCCGTGTTTGTTATTGCGTCTAAATTTTCAATCATCAATTATTAATGTTTTCATATTTCATTGAGTCTAGAAATACAATGTAAACCGAGTCGTACTGGCAAATAGGCTACCCAAAAATATTTTCAAAAATACCTATTTGTTTTGAAAACTAGCCCAAAGTTAACCAAAAACCCATTTCCTAACTGCTTGAAAAATCTTCAAAAGCCAAAAATCTGAGTTGCAAACCCAAAACCCAATTTATTCTGGACCAATAGAATTCGGAGCGAATTCGTCCCGAGTTCGGTTAGTGGAACGTTCGATTTTTAAACTCAGTCTTCTTGCAGTTACGGATGCAATGGCTATATGCCGAAATTCTCTCATAGAATTATGTCCGAATTTTGTTCGAATTTTGCTTTTGGAAATCCTATTAATAGAAAATAATATCTACCATTTCAACACACCAATTCACTTTCTTATCTCTTCTCTCTAAACTTATTACGTTCTTTCAAAGCCTTCTAAGCTTTCTTTTTCAAATTCCAAGCCAGTTACAATCCTCTAGTCGATTTGCCAGTGCAGTACGGTCTAGAAGTTCAGAGTGATTGTAATCAAGAGGCTTGATAGAAGTAAGACACTTCACAATTGAAGTTGGTCGAGTGCTTCGGATCAAAGCTCGCATTTGTAGAAGTTGCAAGGACTTCATATGAAAACTTGCAGTTTTTTATTGTGGATTTCAACCAGGAGCAAGAGTTCTCTCTACTGGATTAGTCCTCACAAGAGGGTGACCAGTATACATTGCCATGTTTGTGTTGCTCTTTACACTTTATTTTTACTTTCTTATAACTGTGATATATATCTGTGATCATGCAACTAACATTTTTTAATAGCATATTCAACTGCCTACTCTATTCACCCCCTCTAGAGTATATCGCTTTATATTTTGATCCTAGAACAACATCGTGGTTGTGTCTCGCAACATAGTGTAAACTTACCCATACTTACCTTGCATTCCCTGTATCAAACTCAGAAATACAATTATATTATAAAGACTCAATGTCAAGTTACTAAACTATACGCAAATATTGTTCTGAAGCACGTTTCTCTACTAAAACCAAATCTTAAGCTTGGCTACTTGCTTTGCCTACCGTGTATTCACTTCCTGACTCAATCTATGGCATACACGTTGATTGTCGCTATCATGCCAATGCAATCTATATGAAGGTCACTAGCATTAGTGCCGGACTTTAGATTTTGAGACATGAGGCGAACTCTAAAAGTGGTGTCATCAAAACTTAATGTTCATATTATATTATTTTTTATTTTCAATTAGTTTTGAGATAATTTTTTTTGCTCTTATTGTTACTATTGAAAAGGAAATATGAAACTTATGACAACAATATATCACATGACATTTGAAATGGATAATCTTGAACAGTTATATGCAATCAAATGACATTACCATATTTTTCCAACAAATAATAATAGTTAACGACAAATAAAGAATCAACAATAAATATAAAATATTTCTTTCTCGAATTCCCTATTAGTTGATTTCAATCTCAAAAGGAATAACTATGCAGTCAAATGCCAAAGAAATATATTTTTTCAATAAATTAGTCAACCACGAAAAAATAATCAAAACGATAGACAAAAAATATATTAAATTATAAAACTCACATAATGGAACTCTAGAAGCAGGACACATAAGTTATCTCTCTAAAAAGCCTACAATAATATATATTATATATATATAATATATATATATATATATATATATATATATATATATATATATATATATTATCGGGCAGCTAGGGCTAGAGCTCCCCTTGCGATTGGGCCGCCCATGGTTTCCTTTGTGAGGCGTCGGCCAGCACGGCCATGCCTCTGCCATCGTCCCCTCCCCTTTCAACCCTCTCCCCCTTATCCACCACCACTCCAGTCGATACCCCATCTTGACCCATAAGGCCACACCATTACCCGCACATCCCATAGATCCATCCACCTCATCTGCGGTGGTCCAACCCCACTTCCACCACCCTCCCCCCTCCCTCACTCGTCCTTCTACTTTAGACAATCCCCTTCCCCCTCTCTCAAAACTCCTCAAGTCTTTCACCGATGTCGTCTCCTCTCCCCTTCCTTTTTTTGCCACCCCTTCGGAGACCCTATCCGGTTCCTCTAAGGGGCTGTTTGGATCACGGAAAGTGGGAAGTAAGTGCCACTTTCCGCTGCAGCTGCGGCAACTCTACCGAGTTTCGTCGTTTGGTTCATGATTGAAACTGCAGTGAAAGTGGAGAATCTCACTTTCACTGCAGTTCTTGTCCCCACATATTTCTCCCCTCACACTTGCGACCAAAAAGAGAGAGGAGTGGGCTGCAAGTGGTGAACGGGAGAGGACCACCGGAGAGGCAGCGGGAGGAAGGGGAGGAGGCGGTGGAGGCAGCGGAGTGGGAGGAGGAGAAGGCAGTGGAGGAGGAGGAGGAGGAGAAGGAAGTGGAGGAGGAGGAGGAGGAGGAGGAGGGCGGGGAATGACTCCTCCGCCGAGTGAGTGAGAGATGAGGGGAAGAGAAACGGATGACTTTTTTTGTGGGAGTTTACAGAGGAGGAGAGGGGGGAGTTAATATTAGCTAATTATGGTAATTAATAGCTAATTAATTGGTAATTAATTAATATTAGCTAATATGGTAATTAATAACTAATTAATAGCTAATTATGGCATAATTAGCAGCTAATATAGTAATTAATAGCTAATTATGGATATAATTAGCAGCTAATATGGTAGCTAATTAATTTATTTAGTTTTATTTATTTATTTTTTGGTTTAATTATGATAACTAATTTAATTATTGGGGATAATCATACCTAGGTTTACCACATCTCCAAAATAAACTTCCACTTTCTACTTACAACTATCCAACACCAAACCAATTTTTTTTCCACTTTCACCAGACAAAAAGTACTCCATCCAAACACATTTTGGAAAGTGCCACTTGCCGCAACTCAACGGAAACTCAACTTGCTGCAAGTGCCACTTTCACACTTTCAAAGAGTTACATCTATCCAAACAGCCCCTAAGAACGAGACGCTTGGGAGCGCTGCTACTGTTTTCGATGGCACGCTGGCGATCTTTTTCTCTGCAGGGGAGGTCTCGGCACTGCTGCTCCCTTTCAGATTTTCTCTGATCGGGAAATTCGCACACTCACGGCCGCCCATTGATGTCGTGCGCCAAGCGATAGCAGGAATGAAATTCGTCTGGATGTGGATTTTCTTCGCATCCGGTCGCGGGACACTTGGTTCGTCGCCAACGCACCGATGAGGCTTTTTCGATGGGCCCCAGATTTTAACCCTGCTCTCGAATCTCCGGTTACTCCAGTGCGAGTTTCCCTTCCAGGTTTTGCAGCAGCACCTGTTCGACAAAGAGGCGGTTTTCTCTCTGGCCAAGTGCTTGGGCCCCCCTAAAAATTGACTAAACTACGACTCTCCACTCCCACCCAAGACAGGCCCGGGTTCTTATCAAACTCAACTCTAGCAAACCCTACCCCAAAAATTGAGTATCATCCTGCCTCTCGAAAACAGCTCTAGGCAGAAAATAGTTTATGAGCGGACCCCGGAGTACTGTCTCTACTATTTTCACCAAGGCAACTCTATTGGTGGTTGTAAGAGGAATCAAGGTAGAGCGAGAGAAACTCCCACTGATGCAGAGAAAGATATAGTTGTAGAAGAGAATGTCTCCAACAGAGTCGCGATAATAAGATCAGAAATTTGAAATGAAAGAAACAATAGACAGAAACCAGTGGTTTCTCTTTGAGATCCTCCCTCAAGCGACTACTGAACACTCCTCGGTGTTGTTCATAGATATCCCCTCCCACCTCATCACCTCCTCACTGTCGACCCTCCTTTGGTTGCTACTACCTGTCTCCTCGCGCGAGAGGAGAATGGTACTTTACCACCCGAAACCAGTCATTGCAGAAGAGAGTGTCGAATCAGGAAAGAATGTCGTTGAGGATTTTGATCCTGCGAGACATCGTGTTAACGTAGACCCTGAGCAAGTCCAGACTGACGTTGGTGGAGCTTCCATATCGAATAGTTGGTCCACCCTTGTCGAACTCCCAAGCACCGGAGATTCGGATGTCCTGATTTTACAATCTACTCTAGGAGGCGCTACCAAAGATGTTCTACAGTAACAACCCTCCCGAGCTGCCCCCATATCCCCATCGACACCAATGACCCTAAGATCGACCACAAGAATGGGCCACCATCACAAGAAGTTATGTTAAGAGCCATGATCTGGAACGTGCGGGGCGTTGTCAATCACAAACTTTCATCCGCCATAAAGCTCTCAAGAAGCTCCATCAACTCTCCCTCCTAGCTCTGATCGAGACCAAGATCTCGGAGTCCAAGTTTGAACACTATCGCCTCAAGCTCGGCTTCATCGACGGCATCGCTAGTAATAAAGATATTTGGATTTTCTGGAACAAAGAGATCCGGGTGACTGTCGTGGACGTTCAAACCCATCCCTCTCCATAGAATTCGAACATAATCTCCTCGAGAAGAAGATTCTCCTCTCGATCACGCACGAGGGATGCAACAAAATTGTGGCACATTCTCTAGAAAGACCTCCTCAGCTTGCAGGACAGATTCCTGGAACATCCGTAGATTTGCGGTGGTGAATTCAACGCCATCTCTTCCACGACTGAGAAGATGGGCAGTCTACCGGTTGCCACTGGCTCAAGTTTGAGTTCAATCAGTTCGCATTCGATGCCCAGCTTACTTCCGTGCTTTCTCCAGGAATGAGTTTACTTGGACCAACTCATATGAGGGTGACAACAAGCAACAAACCTGCTTAGACTGGATCTTCAGCAATCGGCATTGGTGCGACATCGTCCACGGGTCTTCCATCAACCACTTGAATCGGTTAGAGTGACCACTCCCCACTTATATTCGACATAAACATCTCTAAACCAAAGTGTGCGAGAAGCTTCAAATACCAGGATTTCTGGAATGAACATGTTAAACACAACGGTGTGGTTGACGCTACCTGGGCCCGATTCATCACGTCAACCCTCTAGTCTGGATTGCTCTGCGGTTGAAGGCCACGGAAAGCTCTTGCATCCTGGAGCTGGGCCACATTCGGCGACCTGTTCAAGGCTCTCGATCAGTAGAGGGCGAGGTGGCTTGTGCTAAGGTAACATTCAATAAGATTAACACCTTCGATCATTGAGCAGCCTTGAATGCTGTGAGAGCTCACCTCAACAGTGTGCTTCCGTCGAGGCTCGATTTTGGCGTCAGAAGGCTAGGCTCAAGTGGGACCTTGAGGGCGACCTCGAACTCCAAGTTTTTTATGCGTGCATGCGTCAGAGAAGGAACTTACTCTCCATCTACCAGATTCGCAACAAGGAGGGAAATGTCATGCGCGGCCAAGATAGCATTTACAAAGCGGCGAAGGCCTTTTTCTCGAAGATCTACTGAAGGAACAGATTGTCGCTGATGGCGATTTCCTCGACGTGATCCCGACTCTGATCAGCAATGAAGACAACCTCTGTCACGACCCGAACCCTAGAGTAAGGGCACGAGACGTGGGTACGTCCAGCCTACGCCGCAGTGTCGGCGGTTTAGAACGTTGTCCTAGGTCACAACATCTAACAATATAATGCTAAGCAGTATATACTCCGAATGGGGGTGATATAGCAGAATGTAAACTCAATCACAACTAAGGAAGAAGAAGCACGATATGATATAGAACTCAAAGAAATATAGATGATCAGCAGAGTCTAAGTGTCTAATAATATCTCAGCAAACATCCAGAAATACAAGTCTCAACTACTGAATTTGAAAGAATATATATACAATCAGCCAAATGACAGACATAGTAAAACCTATAATAGTCTCAGACAACATAAGTAAGATAAAGCCTAACTAAACTAGTCTAGGCAAGTAGGGTAATGTCATCAGCTAGAGCTGGGTCCTCCTGAGAGTCAGCTCACAAGTGTCGTCGAGGGCCGTCCATAGAAGGTGTCACACCAGCTCATCCTCGTCCTCTGTAAACATTCAACGGTGCCCAACGGAGCGAGCACAAACATCTCAACAGTTCATAGCAGGTTAGAAAATATAATAATGCAGTAAAGTAAGATACATGAAATAAGAAAAAGTACAGAATGTAACAGAGGAGAACTGTAATAGAATATCTAATATAAGTAGAGAACTAACAGTGGTAGTGAGCCAGAGTAAAATATAAACATGTTAAGACATAGGAGATTCTGATACACTACGGAAAGATTCTGATGCTACACTACTTGGATATTATTCACATGTCTACTTCTACTCTCCCGTACCCCCAATCAATACACAGGATCCAACCAGGTTGTGTTATGATTCCATGTAATGGTCCACAAGGGGTGATACATGGGGCCCAAAAATGGATGATTCTAGGAATGCCCATAAATGGGTGATTCAAGGAAGACTGTGATCATGAGAGTACATATCACAAGTGATCAATGAACCATGAAGCATAGTGATACACAATGTAAGTGAAACACACAAACATGTAGTATCTGATGCTCCTGAGGGGATAACATCTCAAGAAGGGATCCATATAGTACTAATCCGTGTGACCAACGTGACAGTATCAAGTAAAGTAATTTAAAGCAGGAAAATAATTCTAATAGAATATAGAATGATCAGAGAATGTACTCGCCTGCTATCTGAGTATAGAGAAATGTACTGTCCGAGGAGAGGTGTCTGGCTCCATCAGAACAGTACAAATTACAACAAGTCTAAATGATAACAAGATGCAATTCAATGTATTCTAATGAATCTAGGTCAATCTAGGCCAAAGTCAACTCTTGGTCAACTCTGGTCAACCTAGAAGTCAACTAGGTCAACTATGGTCAAACTAGGTCTAACAAGTCTAAACTAGTCTAACTAGTCTATTCTAGGCCTAGTCAAGACTAAACAAGTCTAACTAAACTCTCACTAGTCTAACAGACACACCATAGGCCAATACCACATATATACATATATCACTATTCACATTATGAGTATATATTATATATATATATATATATATAATATATAATATATTATAATATATATACAAATAGAAATATGCCTAACACATTAGCTATTACACATAGAAATTCCCATATATCCTACTCTACCATTCACACATCATTAGATTAGGCATCTATATATATAGCTATAGGCATACCCATATAGAAATATATACATGTATTTCATAGAGAGGGGGATAACATGTGAGATGTGTGTGTGTAGGAATACATAAAGGGAACTCAGAAAACAGTGTGTGTGCCACAGGAACATGTGTGTGTACTGCAAGAATTATGTGTTAGTGTCACAGGAAAATGACTCATGTGTTAGAGTGTGTGTGGATTGTACAGTGAAAGGAAATCAACAAACAGTGTGTGTATGCATGAGAGGAGTCAATGTGAGGCCTTGTGTGTGTTCCAGGAATTATGTATAATGGTACACATGTGTAAGTGACAGTGATATCATTAGCCATCAGTGAAACATATGTGGGTGTGCATTCAGTCATTGGGAAGATGGCAGGAATGTGCTCAGGATTTAATCAAACAGTGGAAAAACATTGACAGGTAATATGAAACAGTGAGCATGTATGCAGGAATCCCATTCCTTGTGTCTCAGGAATGGACAGTAAACATATATGTTGACAGGAAAATGTGTGCTAATGTGCTTCACAGGAATATGTGTATATGCTACATATGTGTAAGTGACAGTGAAATTGTGTGTGACAGGATATGTTCTCATGTTTAACTAACTAATTAACATTTAATGGAAACCCAAATTTCAGAACTAAATGACAGTGAACAAGTATAGGTATTAGCATTGATTAAGGAAAGGAACCAGTTCACAGTTTAAAAAGGAATTGAAACCAATTCCTGTTATTCGATTTCCAGTGTGTAAGAGCATATACTCAATCGAATAGATAGGTACTCAACCTAACACATGTGGGTGAGTCCCATTAACATTCAATCACTATAAAATAGCTAGCCTTGATTCAAACTCAGGAAATGAAATATTCTCAGGAAATGACAGTAAATACAAATGCAAGTTCAACGTTTGAAACCAACTCATAACAATATCTCATTCCAAACATGTAATGCCTGTATTCATATTACGTATTTTCGGATACGTATACGTATTTATTCTGTATTGCATGATTCTTGTTTAGCTCTCGGCTTGGTTTAACTCTCGGTTTGGGTTGGCTTGGTTCGGCCGGTCCAATGCTTGGTTTATCATGGGCCAAGGATGGAACACCTTAGCCTATGCTTCTCCTTCATTTCCACCACAACCCCCTTCTTTATTATCCCCACCAACCTTCTCTCTCCTCCATAATTCTCATTTACTTCTCTTTCTCCCACCATTACTCTTCTCCACCAACCAAGAACACCATAGGCAAGTGCAACTTGCTTCCACAAGAGAACTCCTTTTGATGGTTTTATTAGCTTCTCCTCATGATTCTAAACCACATTAGAACTTGTCATTTTCCATTTTGAGGCTTTAATTCTTGTAGATCTAGAAATTAGTTATTTTCGAATTTTGGTGGTTTTGATCTATCAAACTTCCTTGTTTTCAAGTTTTGATGGTTCCATGTTGTAGAGAATTTCATTCTACCCAATTTTGACCTTTGGAAAGTTGGATTCGGACTTGTTTTGACCAAGATATGGACAATTGAAGCTTAGATTCAACTTTAGAGTTCTTGCTGTTCTTGCCATTTGGAGAAGACAGTGAACAGTGAGTAGCTTTTTAGCTTGCGCCACTGAGCTGCGCGCGTCTTTAGTGCAGCGTAGTCCGATCCATACGCTGCCTTTTGGGAGCGTATGACTCGCATACGCTCGCTTGCTTGACAAGGAGTCGTATGGACTCCATACGCTGTCTTTTGGGAGCGTATGACTCGCATACGCTCGCTTGCTTGACAAGGAGTCGTATGGACTCCATACGCTACCTTTTGGGAGCGTATGACTCGCATACGCTTGCTTGCTTGACAAGGAGTCGTATGGACCCCATACGCTGCCTTTTGGGAGCGTATGACTCGCATACGCTCGCTTGCTTGACGAGGAGTCGTATTGAGTACATATGCTGCCTTTTGGAAGCGTATGACTAGCGTACGCTGGCCTCAAGCGTACGCATGACTCGAGCGTACGCTGGCCTGAGCGTAGCTTGACCTGAGCAAAGCTTGCACTGAGCGTATGGCCTTTGGCTGACTTGGCCTTATGTCAGCGTGTCAGATTTGGTTTTATTTTCCTTAGGCTTGGCTCTTCTATAGTCCTGTATATTGATATTTTATTAGATATTTTACGCCCATTTTATATCCTTACGCCTTTTGTCATGTAACACCATGTTTTCTGAAATTGGGGAATTTTTGAAAATTTATTATTTTTATTATTTATTAGTGGTATTTTAGTCATGGTATGATTTTCTGGTGATTTTAGTTAAGTTAAACCATTTCTAAAGTCATGCTAAGTCATGACTTATGACTTTGTGATTTTGTTAGTATAACTTAGTGTAAACCCTAGTTTTTCTTAACCTAGAAGTTGCCATGACCATGAGAGCCTAGCCATAGGCTTAGAACACCAAATTAGTGATTTTTAGCCTAAAGGGTATTTTGGTAATTTTTTAGGAATTATTTGGATTATGTGATTTATTATTATTTAATTAGTTGATTAGTGTCATGTTAGCTTCTAACCTAGTTTAGCACTAATCTAGAGGTTAGTTACTAACCTAGAATGATAAGGGAATAGATATTAGTCATAGGATAAAGTGAGATAAATATCTAGTTTACCTTTATTTGATATTTTGCTTAAACCATGCAAAATATCAAGCCTTTACCATGAAAGTCCTTGCCTTAACCTAGAAGCAAGCCTAGGACACCCCCCTTGCTATGGCTGGCCAAGAACCCCCCCTTGGCAGCCTACCATCCTATATTAACCCCGTTGCTTTCATTCATGGCCATTTACATGAAATTAAACCTAGAAAAATCCTATTTCTTCAAACCTACACAACTTGATAAATTTTGATCTAAATCACCTCTAGTTTCTTGCATTGGACTCCCCTACACTAGAGGGTACTAGTTAGGGCCTGCTATCAAGGAAATTGAAGGGCTTTGGGCATCACCAAGGGAAGAACACCCCCCTACTTGGGTGTTTTCTTGATTTTTCACCAAATAGGTAAATGTCCATAAACCATGTTAATTTTGTGTTTTCTCTTCATATTTGCATGCATCTAGGTACTAGGGTACTGTAGGACAAATTTGGTGAAGGTTTGAGTTGGTTTGGTGTCCGTATCGGACACGTATCCTAGACTAGGAAACTGTGTTTGTTGAAATGCCACAAAGAACTGGTTTTTATTAAAATGTGAAACAAAATATGTTTTTGGGTAGCCCTAGACACCTAGGTCACAACCCTACTGGACTGAACACAAAATTGGGTCGTGTTCGTGTCCAAATCGACACGAACCCACTGCACGAGGCCCTCGTGCAGTGCCCTGCTACCACCCCCTTAGTTCTCACTGTACAGACCACTAGGACACACCAAAATTGGTGGACACGAGGGGGCAGTGTCTGCGCACATGCCCCCAAAATTTTAGGATACCTCATGTCGGATCGAGGACACGAGGACACGTGCACTGGTCGTACACTGTCGTGCACGCGCACAGTCCAGTCGAAAGTTCGACTTGGACACGGCCTTCGTATCGCATGGACACGAGTCGAGGACACCTCGTGTTTGCACGAGTGTGTAGCCCTATACCTGGGCTACACGTGGACATGACCACGAGGCCCCACGTGGCTCGTGTCGTGTCCACGAGGCGCGTGACTCACTGCACGACGCGGTGCCAAACGGCGCATCAGTCGTGTTTTCACGACTGATACGGCTCTCGTGTTGACCCTATACGACACATGGACACGTAAAAGAGTGTCCATCGTGTAGCCCTATATGTGGGCTACACGTGTGTGTGACCACGAGAACGTGTC
This sequence comes from Iris pallida, assembly GCA_029216955.1. Taxonomy (NCBI): domain Eukaryota; kingdom Viridiplantae; phylum Streptophyta; class Magnoliopsida; order Asparagales; family Iridaceae; genus Iris; species Iris pallida. The sequence continues at coordinate 8,070 of JANAVB010034931.1, read as the reverse complement.
ATGTCTCGTGGTGTGTCCACGAGACACGTGAACACGTGCATGACATTGCGGTTTAGTGTTGTGTATCCTAATTTACCCAATTTGGAAATTACACGTTTGGACACGTTGTGTCGTGTTGGTGGACTCCTAGGGACACCTACGACACGTACACACCAAGGGGCTCAGTTACCAACCACTAGTGTCGAGCCATAGCTCGGTTTAGTATGTGTACATGGGTTTACACAGGTTTACCTATGCACTGTGCTATTTTCCAGTTTTGGGATTTTTCCCAATTTTTCAGAAATGAATTTCAAACCTATTTTTGATATATTTTACATATGTATTGGTATATTTTCAGTGTATAAATATGTAGTATATATGTATGTGTGAGTGTGGGTGAGTTTTGAGGTTATTTGGTTGTGTGTATGTGTAGTTGTGGTGTATAATACATATGTATATATGGACTGTGTGTGTGTGTGTGTTTAGGGACCCAATTCCTGGTTCCAGGAAATCCTGAAACCTTCCCCCTTCCTGTGGAGTCTAGCTCTCTCTCTCTTTCACTCTTTTCACTCTCTCTCACTATGTCTCTCTCTCACTTTCTCTCTATATATATATGTAATATATATAAGTTTTATATATATATATATGTATATATATTATGATATATATATATATATATATATAATATATTATATATATTATATATATTATTGTATTAGATATACATAGTGTTATCATTATTATAAATATGTGGGTGGTTGTATTGTATATAGTTATGCCTATATTGAATATATATAGATATATATATATATATATATATATATATATTATATATATATATATATATATATATATTATATATATATATATATATATATATATATGTATATCTTCTAGTTAGGTTTATATGAAAACCCCATGACTAGCCTATGGCCAAGATCATTAGCCTATAGCTAGGGGCTAACCCTAATGGCCCAAACCCAACTTGTTGACCCTTGTTGACTAAGGGTTGACCAAAGTCAACCTTAGGTCAAACCTTGACCTAATTGACCTAGATTGACTAGGACTAACCTAAAATGACTAGTTTAACTAGTCTGACCATGTTTGACCCAATTACCTTATTGACTGGTCTTTGATTTGACCTAATTATCTTGCTGACTAGTTTTTGTTTGACCAATACCTTAGTTGGTCTAAGTTTGACCTAGACTTGACCCAGATTGATCATGTTGACTAGTATTTGACTTGTCTGACCTTGTTTGACTTTATTTAACCTAGTTTGATTTCCTGTGACCTAGTATGACTTTCCTGTGACCTAGTTTGACTATTAGAGTTGACCCAGAGTTGACTTTTGACCAGATTGACCTAGAATCATGTAGTATGCATTGTATACTTTATTTTTATCATTGTGGATACATTGTGACTTGTATTGCTCTGATTAGGAGCCATACACCTCTCCTCAGACAGTATATCCTCTTCAGACATTCATAACAGCAGGCGAGTACATTCTCTGACCGTTTCATACTTGTTCAGGCTTTACTTCTCGCTCTAGATTACTTTACTTGTTGCTATCACATTGGTAACACGGATTGGTACTATTTGGATCTTTACATGAGATGTTATCCCTCTCGGGAGCATCGGGTACTTCATGTTATGTGTGTTTCACTATCATCATGTACTCCTATGCTTCTATCATTCATGTGCACTCATGTGATCATGTACTCTTATGTTTACTGAGCCCTCATGTATACTATCATGTTCACCCTTTCATGGGCCCCATGTGATATCATGTACAATAACGTAACTTGTATAGATCCTTGTGTATTGATTGGGGAAACGGGGGAGTAGAAGTGGACATGTGAATAATTCCAAAGTAGTGTAATCATGTGCAAACTCAGTAGTGTAATCATGTATAAATTCTAGCCATTCACATGCCTATCTTGTGCTCTACATCACTAGTCACTTACAGTTCTCTATATACAGTAGATATTTCATTACAACTATCTCTTTTACAGCGTATATTTCCTTTCAGCAGTTCATGTATCTTACTCTATTGCCTGTATCGTATTTCCTAACCTGATATGAACTACGTGAGATGTATTGTGCTCGTTCCTGTCCTGATTGGACCTGTTGAAAATATTACAGAGGATGAGGATGAGGCATGGGTGACTACTTATTATGGAGCAGGACTAGATGACACTTGTATTGAGGACCCTCAGCAGGATCCATCTGCAGCTGAGGATGTTGTTCCAGTAGTCTAGACCAGTTTAGTCTAGGCAGTCTTTCTATATTATCTTTTTGTCTCACATCTGAGTTGTATTTTGAAGATGTTGAGTTATGTGTAGACTCTTAGACTTATTGTATTATGAGTTGACATTCTGGTGTTATGTTATCCTAGACACTTGGACTATTTTCATCTGTTCTACTGTTCTCTATGAGTTACTGTTTATCTATCTATCTTTCATTCTTCTACCTAGATGTGATTGAGATTATTTTTTGTTTGTCACCTCCACTCGGAGAGTATAAACTGTACAGGTACCTTATATTGTTAGATGATTGACCTAGGACAGCGTTCTACCGCCGACACTGCGGCGTAGGCTGGACGTACCCACTTTTCGTGCCCTTCTCTAGGGTGCGGGTCGTGACACGTTTTTAGTGGTGGCCCATGCAGGTCGAGTTTATGTAGTGGTATTCGAACTAGCGTATCACTACAGCCTACGATAGGATTTGAGGAATAGGCTTAGAGAGAGTGGATACTCAATCACTGTTAGGATACCTTGAGAGATTCCTGGGATGACCCTTGAGAATCTCATTTGAAATTACGATTTAAACTCCTTTTCCCTTAAATTGAATTTGATTTGGAGGATTCACTGTAGAACTTTGAATCCTGGTGTTAGTTGATGATTTTGAAAAAAATTTGTATTTGTTGATTTTAATTTCTTAGTGTTAGATTAATATCTTTTATTTTAAGGTACTCAATCACATTTATGAGAAATTTTTTATCTGTTTCTTGCCATCTAATTCTCTTGCTAATTGCTTACCCTTGAAATGAACTGTCCCCTCTATTCTGCATCTTGCTTAAACTTTTTCTACCAAACTATGTGATTGTATCCCAAGCCTGACTTACTCGACAATTCCTCAAATCAAGACTTATTGAGATCTTCTAACCTTGACCCTTGATTGATCGAACCCTAACTATATTCATCTAGTAGCCTATCTACCCCTAGGACTGTGTTCCTAAATTTTTTACTGGATTCCTGATTAATTTTATTTCATGGGTTCATTTGATCTTCTTCAATTTTTGCATCAATTTGTCACGTCTTGAACTCCCACTTTCTATTCTAGATCATTGGACGTCCTTTACCGTGACTTAGATATTCAGAGTATAATACTAGCTGTTATCTCCCAACAAACTTCACATGTAAGACCTAGACTAGCCTACCTTCATGTAGGTATTCTATGTCCTACTAAAACCCGTCTTCTTGTACTCTATTTTCTTGATATAATTTTCTGGTCAAATGGCTAAACTATAACCTCTGCCATGATACTAAATTGATTCTTATTTCAATTAGAGATCCACCTTGGCACAACTCTTCCGACCTGGCATGTGATGGTGTTCTGCTTGAATCCTTAAATACTTAACCTTGTACCTTACCTTGGATGCTTGACCCGATTGGTTAAGAATCTTGGACTATGTATTTTCTTCATCATTTCCACCCTTACTTATATCTTATGTTATAAATTTATCCTTAAGTTTTACAAGCTTATCCTTTTCGAGCTTGATCATGATATATTTATTGGGTGTACACCCACTAACATATTATCTAATCAGAACCGGCACATGATGGTCTGATCAACCTATTACGTTTTGGTTCGCTTTTTTCATATATTAATCTACGTGGATGGAGACACAGTTAAACTTACCCTAGAATCTTATCCACAACAGCCTTGACAATTCTTTTTGGAATTATTTTATCGCCTATGAACCTCGTATTCATATCCAGTTGGATTAAATTTAATCATGACCTGGATCTTCATTATTGGATGTTCGTGCTCATACTTGATTTCATTGATTTCCCATCTTGCCCAATCTCGATTTATCCTAAAATTGATCAACTTAGATCGTGTCAAGACTAAAATCTATTTGTGATTGTTTGTACCTAAATTTTCAAATTTTCTTTTATGGAATGGTAACTTTAATGATTTTTTTCACTTGTTAATGACCCATTTTCATATAGGATGGTAGACGACCCTATAGCCTTGATGATTGTTGTTCCCTTACCTTTCCAATTAGGACACCTTAGATTGCTTGTACGTTTTGATACCATAGGACAGTCTTGATCTAGAATGACTAGTGCACCTAGATGAGACCACAGACTGTTCCATTTAACCTGTCCCCCTGGTACCACTATTTTATCACGATTTTTGGTTCAATTTAGGCCATAGACCTTTCCCACTCTAAATTGTGATCACCGTAGACACGTTACCGTGACTTTTAAATTTGGAGCACAAGACTAGTTGTTTTCTCAAAACTGATTTCACGTACATGACCTAGACATGACATACTACACCCATGACCTTAGTGTCCCATTCAGGCATACCATCGTGTGCTTCATTTGCTTAGTACGATTTTCCTGACCCGAGGCTCCATCCTGATTTACCCCATGGAGTTACTTTTGGCTTCGATTTGACTTAGGGACACCTTATGACCTAAAACTGCCAGCCAATTTTTGGACATGACCCAGTATAGATCTACTACCCATATTTTTCTTATTTGACCTTGTATGTTGCCTAGGTAGTGGCTTCGTCCCTGATTGTTGGAGGTTTGACCTAGGAGGAGTACGACCATCTAAATTTCGAGGACGAAATTATTTTAAGGTGGGTAGACTTGTAACACCCTATTTTCTGAAATTGGGGAATTTTTGAAAATTTATTATTTTTATTATTTATTAGTGGTATTTTAGTCATGGTATGATTTTCTGGTGATTTTAGTTAAGTTAAACCATTTCTAAAGTCATGCTAAGTCATGACTTATGACTTTGTGATTTTGTTAGTATAACTTAGTGTAAACCCTAGTTTTTCTTAACCTAGAAGTTGCCATGACCATGAGAGCCTAGCCATAGGCTTAGAACACCAAATTAGTGATTTTTAGCCTAAAGGGTATTTTGGTAATTTTCTAGGAATTATTTGGAATTATTTGGATTATGTGATTTATTATTATTTAATTAGTTGATTAGTGTCATGTTAGCTTCTAACCTAGTTTAGCACTAATCTAGAGGTTAGTTACTAACCTAGAATGATAAGGGGATAGATATTAGTCATAGGATAAAGTGAGATAAATATCTAGTTTACCTTTATTTGATATTTTGCTTAAACCATGCAAAATATCAAGCCTTTACCATGAAAGTCCTTGCCTTAACCTAGAAGCAAGCCTAGGACACCCCCCTTGCTATGGCCGGCCAAGGACCCCCCTTGGCAGCCCACCATCCTATATTAACCCCATTGCTTTCATTCATGGCCATTTACATGAAATTAAACCTAGAAAAATCCTATTTCTTCAAACCTACACAACTTGATCAATTTTGATCTAAATCACCTCTAGTTTCTTGCATTGGACTCCCCTACACTAGAGGGTACTAGTTAGGGCCTGCTATCAAGGAAATTGAAGGGCTTTGGGGATCACCAAGTGGAAGAACACCCCCCTACTTGGGTATTTTCTTGATTTTTCACCAAATAGGTAAATGTCCATAAACCATGTTAATTTTGTGTTTTCTCTTCATATTTGCATGCATCTAGGTACTAGGGTACTGTAGGACAAATTTGGTGAAGGTTTGAGTTGGTATGGTGTCCGTATCGGACACGTATCCTAGACTAGGAAACTGTGTTTGTTGAAATGCCACAAAGAACTGGCTTTTATTAAAATGTGAAACAAAATATGTTTTTGGGTAGCCCTAGACACCTAGGTCACAACCCCACTGGACTGAACACAAAATTAGGTCGTGTTCGTGTCCAAATCGGACACGAACCCACTGCACGAGGCCCTTGTGCAGTGCCCTGCTACCACCCCCTTAGTTCTCACTGTACAGACCACTAGGACACACCAAAATTGGTGGACACGAGGGGGCAGTGTCTGCGCACATGCCCCCAAAATTTTAGGACACCTCGTGTCGTATCGAGGACACGAGGACACGTGCACTGGTCGTACACTGTCGTGCACGCGCACAGTCCAGTCGAAAGTTCGACTTGGACACGGCCTTCGTATCGCATGGACACGAGTCGAGGACACCTCGTGTTTGTACGAGTGTGTAGCCCTATACCTGGGCTACACGTGGACATGACCACGAGGCCCCACGTGGCTCGTTTCGTGTCCACGAGGCGCGTGACTCACTGTACGACGTGGTGCCAAACGCGTGCATCAGTCGTGTTTTCACGAATGATACGGCTCTCGTGTCGACCCTATACGACACGTGGACACGTAACAGAGTGTCCATCGTATAGCCCTATATGTGGGCTACACGTGTGTGTGACCACGAGATGTGTCGTGTCTCGTGGTGTGTCCACGAGACACGTGAACACGTGCACGACACTGCGGTTTAGTATTGTGTATCCTAATTTACCCGATTTGGAAATTACACGTTTGGACACGTTGTGTCGTGTCGTGGTGGACTCCTAGGGACACCTACGACATGTACACACCTAGGGGCTCAGTTACCAACCACTAGTGTCGAGCCATAGCTCGGTTTAGTATGTGTACATGGGTTTACACAGGTTTACCTATGCACTGTGCTATTTTCCATTTTTGGGATTTTTCCCAGTTTTTCAGAAATGAATTTCAAACCTATTTTTGATATATTTTACATATGTATTGGTATATTTTCAGTGTATAAATATGTAGTATATATGTATGTGTGAGTGTGGGTGAGTTTTGAGGTTATTTGGTTGTGTGTATGTGTAGTTGTGGTGTATATACATACATATGTATATATGGACTGTGTGTGTGTGTGTTTAGGGACCCAATTCCTGGTTCCAGGAAATCCTGAAACCTTCCCCCTTCCTGTGTGAGTCTAGCTCTCTCTCTCTTTCACTCTTTTTCACTCTCTCTCACTCTAAGTCTCTCTCTCACTTTCTCTCTCTATATATATGTAATATATATAAGTTTTATATATATATATATGTATATATATATATATATATATATATATATGATATATATATTGTATTAGATATACATAGTGTTATCATTATATATAAATATGTGGGTGGTTGTATTGTATATAGTTAGGCCTATATTGAATATATATAGATATATATATGTATATCTTCTAGTTAGGTTTATATGAAAACCCCATGACTAGCCTATGGCCAAGATCATTAGCCTATGGCTAGGGGCTAACCCTAATGGCCCAAACCCAACTTGTTGACCCTTGTTGACTAAGGGTTGACCAAAGTCAACCTTAGGTCAAACCTTGACCTAATTGACCTAGATTGACTAGGACTATCCTAAAATGACCAGTTTAACTAGTCTGACTGTAATATCTCGAAATTTGTGATACGTATTTTATTACGTATTCGTATTTCTGACCCGTATTTTTATTTTTCTTGTCTAGTTAATTGTAGTTTATTTCGTAATCTTGTGGTAGTTTAATTGTCATTTATCATTATGGGTTAATCTGGTTAATGACTTCTGGATTTTGATTGGACTTTGACCTGCATTGTATTTTGCTCAACTTGCAGTATTCTCGGCTTTCGTATTTTGGCTCGAATTTATGTGGAAGAGCTTGGCTTGGTTTAACTTGGTTTGATTTGGAGACTTGGTTCGGTTTTATTTGGTTTGAGATTGCATTGGAACCCTTTAACCTATACTCTCCCTCACCTCCATCACACCCCACCATCATTTAATCCCCTCTCTCTCTCTCTCTCCCCTCTCATTTTTCCCACTTCACAGCCGGCCACCCCCTCTCCCTTCCTTCTTCTTCTTCCCTAAGAGAGAATCACCCCCATTAGGCAAGTGCACCTTGTTCACACTTGAGGGCCGGATTTTATGTGCCCATTAGCTAGTTTAGCACCCTATGAGCAACATTAGATCTTGGGTTT
>JANAVB010034930.1:0-48934 GCA_029216955.1 Iris pallida | reverse complement strand
TCGGTTCATTCTCGCAATAACCGATTACTTCTCCAAATGGGCTGAAGCCATTCCTTATCTGAAGTTAAGACGTCTAATGTCATCAGCTTTATTAAGCACCACGTCATCTATAGATTTGGTGTTCCTCGACGCATTGTTCATGATAACGGACCACAGTTCGTCAGCCAGAAATTTACTCGATTCTGTGACGATCACCGGATCATTAATGTGGCTTCTACCGCATATAATCCAGCTAACGGATTGGCAGAAGCTTTCACAAGACTATCAAACTCCTAAAGAAGTTTGTCTCCACTAACAAACGTAATTGGAGTGACAAGCTCGGGGAATGCTTGTGGGCTTATCGCTCTACAGTCCGTAATGCTACTAAGTGTACACCTTTCTTTCTGGTGTACGGATCTGAGGCTGTTCTCCCATTAGAGATTCAAATTCCTTCTTTAAGGATAGCAATCGCTAATGAACTCACTGCTGAAAATAATGATCGTCTTCGACTTCAAGAATTGGAGGCTCTGGATGAAAAGCGGTTATCTGCTCAACAGAATATTGAATTCTATCAAGCTAGAATTTCAAGGGCTTTTAACAAGAAAGTCAGAATTCGAATTTCAGAAAGGAGAACTTGTGCTTACTGTCAGACGCCCGATGACTATGACACACATGAGTAAGGGCAAGTTTGATGCAAAATGGGAAGGTCCATTCATTGTCAATAAGATCTTTTCTAATGGGGCTTATCAACTCACTACTCTAGATGGTAAAGCCACTATGATGCCCATCAACGGCAAATTCTTGAAAAAGTACTACGTTTAATATTTCTATCAAGATTGTCCTCCCATCATTCTCCAGCTGTTTCATTGTTCTTTCCGAAGAATCATTCTGATATCTATTATCCCCAGTGGAGATAGGTATTCTACTTTGTATCGTTTTCTCAACAAATTTGATATCCAGAAAATCATGTCCTATTACCTCTGAATTTTCTATCTCAATATCATATTTATGAAAATGATATTTAGTCTTTCTGATTTCTGAGTCAAAAGATCAATGAATAAAGGCAAAAATATAAAGTGGGAAGGATATATCGTAAACAAAGTTTCCTTAAACGGAGTTTATTTGAGACAAATTCTTCAAGAAAAAGAGTACATCATCATGGAAGATCACTGTAATCCCTTTCATATTTGGGACGAGGACCACATACATAATCAGCAAAAGAATTGAGTACATCTTTTCCTGACCGCACCAAGAATTGACAGGCAGCCAGCCTCATTGCTTCTTCTTCTTCGGTTTCTCCTGGTTCGACCAGGAAGTCCAGGATATCTTTCGGCAGCTTGGGAGTATACGAGCTTTTGCCCATTTCCTTCTTCTGCGGAGGTGGATGTTCTTTAACACCTTCAGTAGCTTCGGGGGCGACTTCAGCCTTTATATTCTCTTCAAAGACATTATGGATAAAATGCGATCCTTCTATTCAAATATGCTCTATTTATAGGCATATGGTTACAAGGATCGAAGGGACGTATTCTTTCCCGATATTCAGTTCATCCATTATTTCTCACATTCATCTGACGTTTCACATGTTCATTAATACTTGACGGTTCGTCCGTTCATTTATTACATTCACTCGACAGTTCATCTGTTCTTCATTTCCTAATGGTTCGTCCGTTCATAATCTTCTATCAGTTCATTAAGGGGATTCGTTATGATCACGTTTTCATAACCTCTGAATCAATTCCGAATCTACTTACTCATTTGTCATATTTGACCTCTGCATAGAAATCAATCTATTTTCTTTCGAGTTCCTATATATTATCACGTCCATAATACCTCTGATAATATCATATACTCCAAAACAGAAAAGATGATTTTATTATCTATCATGTCCACAATTCATCCACAAATACAAATCATTGAGCATAGAAGAATTGTCATTTCCATTCCCATTTCACCACAAAAAGTCTATTACATTTTCTTAGACTTTCTTACAAATCATAATGGAAATCTATTACAAATCTTGGATTTTCATTCTATGTACAACTGAGATCTATTTCTTCTTGGATCTTCTCTGGCAATCTCGTTGTTTGTGGCAATTCCTGGGTGTCCAGGAGGAATCAAACTCTGGTCTTATCTCTCAGACGAGAGGAGAACCACAGAGTAGGGCAACACGAAAACGTGTTGCTGCCAATACAACTGGTGGATTAGGAGTGACCTTTCAGAGGAGACAGGAATGTATCCAACCTTGGGATACAATTCCTAGTTCTCCCGTAAAAGGAACTCTACTACCCAATCTCTCGGTAGTAGAGTTGACTCCACCATCCAACTCTCGTGTATAAAGGCTCTTCCTACCATCTAAGGAAGACCCTTCTATCTTACGAAGAGTTCTAAGTTGTCTGATTTACGCGTCAAAAGCGTATGAGCTCCCTGATGTAGATGTCAGCAAGATATTCTCCACAGCATCCACATCCCCAATGCCAGTTCTGAAGAAAAATTTTAGCCAAAATTCTGCAAGAAATAGTAAGGAAAAATCAGCCAACAGAAATTGGCCAAGCAAAGACAGATGCATTCTGTTCATTTCAGGAAGATGAATTTGTCTTTAGTAAACAAAAAATTTGATGCGTGTATATTCAACTTACCGCTGAGTTTGCTGCTAAGGATTGACAGACCCATGTCTGGTAGCGTGCACAGAGATTTGACATCAGACAATATGGCTTTCCTATTTTCTTCTCACAGAAAATTCATTTCTCAGAAGAGAGGAAGAAGAATGGGAAGATGAGTTTGCGTGGAGTTCATCCATCTATTTAAAGGGTCAAGTGCAGGTCTATTCTTGGAAAAGATCCGCATAAATAGCGCTCGTAAATTGTGGAATGAGTGTCACGTGTACTTCGAGAGACAGTGCAACATTGGAAACAGTCAAAGTGTGCTAATTAATATTCTTCATTAAAAGGCACGCAGATCAAACACAAAAGTTGTACTTCATTCTTTAAACAGGCACTGATCGCCTTAAAAAAAGACAACAGAAAAGTGCAACAAAAGCGTAGAAAGTTACGCTCTATTTTCCAGAGCGGCTAAGTTTGATGCCTAACTCCTCTACACTCTTAACTCCCAGGCGATGCAACAGAGTCTCGAGCATTTCACGCTTCTCCATAAGGCTCCGCCTATCAGAAGAAGACGAGCCATCCAATTCAAAGTAGCTCAAGAGATTCTTGGCTAACTGCGTGGAGTCGTCCTTGAGCTCGATGACGACAGGTTCGGGTTCTTTGCCTCCAAAAGTGGGGTCACCATGGGAACAAAAGCCCAACTTGCGTGCTTCCTCTTCGGCTGCTTCCTTTGGGGTCATATTTTGAGAGATAAATGTCAAAACTGAGAATCTCTTCCTGTTTATATAATAGATCTCGTCGACAGTTCATATTCCACCATAAATTGGACGCAATCAGTCTCGGAGAACGAAGAGTCATTATGACATTTAATAAGTTCATTTGATATTTTCAAAGAACTTCGAAGTCTTTTCGACTTCCGAAAAATTTTTAAAGTCATCTCAGCGTGACTGATTTCATTTCATCATCTCTATTTCAAAGTATTTCGAAAATATTTTATCATTTTTCGAAAACTTTGAAGGGGGTTTTGTAGGCCTCAAAAATGAAGTCACGCTGAGTTGATCAGAACAAGTCACGCAGAATGATCCAAGAAGCAGCACAAAAGATACGCTAAGTTCTACCTGGCCATTTCCTTTAGAAGTCACGCAGAGACAGCTCAGCTATACGTCAGAATCATAATGACTGAACACAACAGTCGAGAAACGTCTCCTCGTATGCCACGTATGCACAGAACTCGAGAGGTCGTAGCCGTCTTTTGCAATCTTCCTTAGCAAGACTCACTCTTCACCAAGTTGGCGTGACTTTGGGTCTTATCTTCATTTAATAACGGCTGACAATATAATCAATGTCAGAGATTTTGTGTCAGACGAAGCGTGCCAAATCAAGACAGCTGGCGGTTTGCGTGGATTCTGAATCTTCTCCTTCCTCAAAACATTGCGTGACTTTTGAGTTATTCTTCTCAAAGCCTGCGTGAATTCTGAAGTATTCTTCTTTAAAGCTTGCGTGGATTTCGCCTTCAACGAGTCTGTGTCAACGAATCTGCGTAGATTTTTTGCCTTCAGCAAGTCAGCGTAGATTTTATTTCAACTGGAGTATGTGGCAGCCATGCCACCGATCTTCTCTCGCGTGCCCAGTAACTTGCACACGACCCATGCACTGATGCCATGTGTCCAACAGTTACGGGCCACGTCCAGTAACTACTCATTAACCCTGCGTGTATTTAGAGTCTGCGTGACTTTTCAAGTGCACCAGTGGTGAGGTAGTTATCTTTTCAGTTACTGTTTTGACTCTATAAATAGAGTTCTTTTTCTCATTCATTGTACAGATACATTGATATCTACTGTCAAAATTTTGAGAGCTTTTCTTCTTCGCATAGTCCAAGGGATAAAGCGATCGTCTTCTAGATCGGATTCCGACAGTTGTAATTTTCCCAGAAACAACAAATAAAGAGAATTTCTTTATAGAAAAACAATATTATATTCATGCAGAAATGGTCTCCCCAACAAAGCATTGTAAGAACAACCATGATTGTCAATGATATAGAAGGTCACCTTTGTGCGAAGATTGCCTATTTGAAGTTTTAGGCGAATCTTGTCCAGAGGTTCACTTCTTCCTTGATTGAACCCAAGGATGGTGGTGATTGTACTGGAAAGACTATGCACTGGGATCTTCAATGCATCTAACATTATCTTTGACATGATACTGAGAGCAGACCCTGGATCTATAAGAATACGATCGACTTTCATCGAGTCGACATATCCTGTATAGTATAGAGGACGGTCGTGCCTGTTGTCTTTTATCAGCATGTCATCCTGTGTGAAAGTTATGTTTAGAATTAACTCCAACACACTATGACAATGAAGACAAGAGACTGGCTCTGCTTTTGGCTTCTTCAGAAGGGCTAGACAAGTTTCAGCTTGCATGAGAGCCTCATTCAGAGTTTCCCGAGTCTTTGTAGAGGCGCAAGAGCTCGAAGATTGATAGCCAGGCCGGTGTATTGGCTAACTGAGCTAAGATATCAAAGTTGTAAGGCTTTTCAAGTCCGGAAGGAGATGTCTTCTTCAAAGGTTTGTCGAAGCGGACTTGCTGTTTGCCTTTGTCGACTATCGTCGGCTTGGGAGGTGTGGGCTCTACAACTGGTGAGGATGCAGTAGGAATATCCTCAGTGGAAGCAGGTTGTACTGGAGCAGGCTCAGAAGAAGAGGCAGGATTCTCTTGAGCTTCGGGGTAATCCTTTAGATAGGCTTTCCCTGATCTGGTACCCAGCAGGATTTCTTCATCAACTATGGGGTCAAAAGACACCATATTGCAAGTCTTTGTCTTACTCTTGGAGCGGTCTTTCTTCTTGGAGGAAGAGGGAAGTTCAAACTCCGAAGCAAGATCAGGGTGGATCCACATAATCTCACCATTGTCAAGAGACAAGGGGACAAGACCTTCACTTCGTGGAGGAGGGAGATTCTCGATCTCAAGAGTAGCTTTAGGGATAGGGATGACACCATGTTGTACCATCTGTGGCGGGAAGTCACCGAATTAAACTGATACCATGTTTGCGGTAACAGTCTTCTCATCTTGCTGCAGAGTGACAACGCTAGCATTGACCAGCTCTTGAATCTTACCTTTGAGCACATAACATGCTCGAGTAGGATGCCCAATGAACCTGTGATAAACATAGTACTTAGGATGATCAGTTTTGTCGACCTCATCAGGCTTCTTCGGATCTGGGAGTTGGAGCTTATTGCTTTTGATCAAGCAATCAAAGATGCTCACGGTGTCATTCTCGTCAAAAGAGTATTCTACTTTCGGACGAGGTTCCCTTGGTGGAGGTGCTGAAGGAGTAGAAGCAGACGTAGGTGGAGCTACGTTGACCGCCAGAGATTCTTTGTTCTTCAAGTTGATATTCAAAGTTTCTTTTCCCTTGTGGTTGTTTTGGCGATTACCACCACCCGATGTCTGGTGTTCATCCCGGTCGGGGTTAGACATTTGTACCCCTAGCTGCTTGAATTTGTCAGTACTAACTTCAGCTGCTTTAGCGTTGACAATGAAGGATGGCCAATCTTGGAACTGAGTTGACCCCATCCACATGCTGATAATAGGCAAAAGATTTGCCTTGTAGGTGTCTATGGTGACAGCGGCCGGAGTTCCAAGAGGCATTTTCAAAGCTTCCCGGCGGAACCTTTCAATAAAACTCTCAGCAGTTTCATTGTGTCTTTGTTTGATTTTTATTGAGGGCTGACATGGTCATGTCGTTGATCCCCTCATAGAATCGTTCTAAGAAGACTTGTTTGAGGCCGGAGAAGGAGGTGATACAGCCATCGGGCAAGCTTCTATACCAATCGTATGCTACGTCAGCTAAACAGCCGACGAATACTCTGGTAAGAAGAGCGTCATTTGGCTGAAGTTGGACAGTCATTACCTCAAAGTGGTTAATGAACTGACTAGGAGAAGTGCTGCCATCAAACAGCGAGATTGCTAGAATTTTGTACTTTGGAGGAAATGGGACTTCCTTCTATTCAACTGGATAGGGTTGTTTGATCCCCAACCTCTGTAAGTTGTCTTTCTCTTGGAAGGCCTCGAACTGAGTGCGCAGGAGCTTGACAGCTTCATTGGCATCCTCCACTGATGTAAAAGGAGCAGGCTGAGTTACAGTGTTAGGGGGAGGAACAGCGTGGTAAGCACTACCTCCAGCACCTGACTGACTAGGTGTAGGTTGAATTTGTACAGGAGGTACTTGAGGAGATGCTACCCCCAGCCCTGCACTAACAGGCACCGACGATGCTATGATTTTAGGATTTGCAGCAGGTACAGCCGGTGGTACTGTATGTTGGGCCACAATGATAGAATACATACTTGTAACCATTTCGGCCATGGTCTTCAGTTTGTCTTCTAGTGCAGCTATTCGTTGTTCTTGACTAGCTGAACTGGAAGCATCGGGATCTTCAGTAACAACATAAGCTGTCACTTCTCTAGGTACAGTGGAGGACACTGTCTGTTCTGAACTTTCACTGTATGCATCGCAGTCGGAGAAAGAATCATCTCCTGAGTGAGAAAGAGGGAGATGACCGGAAGGATCTTGAAGATTCCTTTGACCGATTGTACCTCGGCTTCGGGATCTGGTATATTGGAATACTCCTTCAGAAGATTCTTGGAGTAGATCCAAATACCGTTGGCTTGGCTTGCGAGGCTTGCCGTGCTTAGAGCACTTCCTACCCCCAGTGTCTCTGGAAGTCATGTTGACAGAAGCGTACAAACTTTGTCTTCATCTTCTAACATAGGTTCAGAGTTTGTAAAGTTCAGACGATCGAAGACAGATTATCTTGTTGTTTAACAACAACACTTGATGACAACCTTATGATTACAATGGTGTCCAAGTGATTGCATTGGAGGGATTAAGATGTTGTCCCATTTTTGCTTAAGGTGTTCTCGGAGATCGGGAACAATGACAGGACGAGAAGAAGTCTGAGGGACATGTTCTTTGATAACATTCAGAACATGGTTTCGGTTCTTCAAATGTTTTGTCCCTTGAGTATACAGGGAAGTGCTCACTTCATTAGCATAAGTGTCGGGATTTTTGACCCTGGAAGTTTGCCTCTGATGCTGGTTGGTCTTCGGCATTGGCTGTTTACGTTTCGCCAAAGTTGGTCGATTGAGATAAGTTCTTACATCAGCAAACTCACCCCCAGGGGTTTCTGTCTGAGACACCAGTAATTTTCCCTGTTTGGAGCGGGATATCTTGAGAGTTGGAAGATCTTGGAATTTTGCTACTGGAGTAGACAGAATACCTCTTTGATCAGTATAAGTTCTTTTGACATAGAGAGAAGAATCCTTGTTTGAAAGAGATCTGGTACTGACTGGTGCCGAGGCACGTTCAGATTGATCTTCTACGGTAAAACCGAGGAAGAATGAGAAAAGACCAAAGGGCCTTTTCCTTTGTTTTGTGAAGAAGGGTTAGCTAAAGAGCATTTTCCTCTGTTGTCTTCCAAGTCATGGGACGAGGAAGTTTGAGAAAAGACCAATGGGCCTTTTTCTTTGTTCTGGGGAGGAGAAGGAATACTCAACAGACGACCCCCAGTGGATTGTGTTGGAGCAACAGGGTGCTTGAGAAGAGGAGCAGAGTTTTTCCTGTGAGAATAAGAGAGATTAGCCAAAGGGCTGTCTCTCTTAAACTGCGCTAGCATAGTTTGCGCAGGGGTTGGAGTGGGTGTTGGCGCACTGGCAGGTTACGCATGAGTAACTTTGGCAGAATGTCTTCTGGCCACAGTCTCAACAGTTTGTGCAGCAGGAGCCTTGATGCCAGAGTGTTTGGGTTACACTCTGGTCGCTGGAGTGGTAGATTGTGCAGGCAGAGTTGCAGCCAACTGCGCCAGGAGAAGAGGAGTCTTGTACTTTGACAGAGCAGCATAGGAAGTAGGTTGTACACTGGCAAGGGGAGCAGCACACTGCGCATGAGCAATAGTAGTACACTGCACAACAGAGACAGTAGACTGTGCAGCAATCTTAGCAGCAGAGACAGTAGACTGCGCAGCAGTCTTGGGGACCCACACTGGGCGCACTTTGCTAGTGGCAGAAGTTGTTGCAGTACGAGGGGTGGTCCTGGAGTTGATCATGGCTTCGTAGGCCATCTGGTTGACCTTCACAACCAGCATCTTCTGCGTCTTTCCGATAGACGCCACGTCACATTGAGTTGTCACTTCCTCGTCGGAGGAGAAAGTCGTCTCCAGCAGAGTCGCCATTTTGTTTGCAAAAACAAAAGTTGATCTTTATTTCACAAACTTTGTAAGAAGATTACAAGAATTCTGGGAAAGTACAACTATAGGAATCCGATCTGAATGACGATCGCTTTATCCCTTGGACGATGTAAACTTTGAAGACGATAGCCTCTGAAGATTGCAGCAGCACTTTGGCAAGAACTCCTGATCTCTGGTGATGATTTCTGATGTATATGTGATCTCTGTGTGTGTAACAATGAAGGCTTAAAACTCTATTTATAGAGTTCTGGAAATAACTAACTTTTAGTTATTCTGACTTGTGCAGGATGTATTGTGCAGACTTTGGATTGTACAAGCAATGGACTGCGCAGGCAGTTACTCGATCGTGGACCACCTATATATGATGCGTGGCATTGTTTGATTGAAATACGCTTGATCGTGTACAGACGGTTGCCACATGGTGAGTAATTGATGGCATGAAGGCCACGTGTACATTTGTTAATTGTCTTGATTGAGTGCGCCACCTAAATTGCGCTTGCTTCAGCTTGCGCTGGGATGGACCGCGCTGCATAGAGTCTGGCAGATTGCGCTGCATGTACAGCTGTCCTCGAGCGCTGTGCTGCACGATAAACGAACAGTTTCCTCATTCTCCGTGCTGTCAGCTGTCAGAAGATCTGATTATCTGTCAGATAATGATGACGAGGCCACGTCAGCTTGCGCACTTGGATGAGTGCACAGTTCAGCCTACGTAATCGAATTATTGCGCAATCTGTCTTTTATGCAGTTAACTTGAAGGATGCATAATTTGATTTTTATGACTTCTTTGATGGGTGCAACTTAATTTTTAGGACCTACAAGTGCGGGCCCGGCCAAGAGACCCTACTTACAGATTCAGCAGCAGTATCAGCAGCCGAAGGTCTACTTTTAGTAACAGTAATTTCAGGACCGTGTACCCTTTCAGCAGGTACAGCAGCAGCAGGCCCCGGGACAGCAACTTGCTATCCTTTGCCCTTTCTGTAAGAAACCAGGGCACGATTAGGGCGAATGCCGGAAGAGGCTGGGCAGATGTTTACTTTGCGGAGGATCCGATCATCGGCTGAGAGAGTGTCTTAAGTCTTTTGGACGGACAGTTTAGGAAGCAGGAGCTAGGGCTCCGGTGGGCCAACAGAAGGGATTACCCTTACCAACTCAGCAGTAGAGGTACATGCAGCATCAGCAGCAGGCCAGGAGAGGCCAGCAAGGGCAAACTTTTACCAGGACAGTCGAAGATGCACATGCCATTAGAGATCTTGTTGCGGTTCCATTTTCTCGATTCCATTTCCGCAATTGCCTCTTATAACTGTCTTGAAATTCGATTCTATTTGTTCCTTGTAGATTGATCAATTTTGTTCTGTTGTTCTTGTGTTATGTTTGATTTTCTTCTGAGATAAGTCATATGGGCTAGGTCACCTCAGTTATAGGATCTAGAATCTTCGATAGTCGTGTTAGCTGGCATAGTGAGGACATATAGTCAAATTTTGGACGTATTTCTCAGGTGTGGGAATTTAAGGTTTTCGCTGTCAAGCATGCGGCAATACAAAATTTTTAAATACCATGATTCTAGAGGTATGTAACTTAGTCAAGGACTTTGTGATTATCGTAGCCTTGCTCACTAACATGATGAAAATTCTGAGTATCATGATTTTGGACAGACGCATATGATTATCAAACTGTGTGATTTTGAAACTATGATTGTGGGGGTATTTGACCTAGAAGGAGTACTACCATCTTAATTTCGAGGACAAAATTTCTCTAAGGAGGGTAGACTTGTAACCCCAGTTTTCTAAATGAGAGTAATTTTGAAAATTTGTGATTTTAATTATTTATTTATGATATTTAAATCGTAATATAATTTTTGGTGATTTTTAATCATTTTAAAACTATTTAAAAACCATGACTTATGATTTTGATGTGCTGCTAGTGAAACCCTAGAGACTGCCTGACCTAGAGCCTAACCATGTGATTGGAATATTTATTTATCACTTTTAGCCTAGGATAATTTGGTCATTTTGACTTACTAGAATTATTTGATTAATTATTGGATTGATGGTTGTTAATTTTGACTTTTACTAGTTGTGACTTTGGAAACTAACCTAGATGTTGACCTTGGTTATGGTGACTTGATTAGCATGGTGAGACCCTAGTCTAACTTAAGTCAACCCTAGTTAGGTCACTTAGGATCAAGTTTGAAATAAGAGGATTAATGATTAGGTTCAATGACTTGAGACTCATGACTTGATTTCCATGACCAATCAAATTGGCCCAAAGCCCACTAGACTAAACCCTAACCCTAATTTCCATTCATTATGACCACCACTTAGGGTTCCCTCCCTATATATGTCACGCTCCGCTCCCGTAGAGCGATCGTCCTCGCTAAGGCGTGATGTCGTACGAGCCTAGATTGTGCTCGTGCAAGGCAGTTTCACAACGGCCGATTACATCGACGGCGACGGGGTCGTCGCACAGAAGTCCCAAGCAGAAACATTGACATGCAGCAAAAATTTAAAGGCAAAACATGCATTCATCAAAGAACTCTTTATTGATATTGAACAAACAGATTACAATAGGCGTAAGGCCATGATTACAAGTCTCTCGTACTCACTTTTCTTTCATTTTACAAGTCACTCTGCTCTCTCTCATCTCTCGATACCATGCTTGAGCCAGCGGAAGCTTCGGAATGCGATGTCCATACATTATGTCCCGTATAAGTCTTGACTCCATGCGGTCGTATGCTTCGAATCGCCAATGAACTCCGTGCCTCGACGCATCCAAGCGGCTCCGCGCCATGAGCTTCTACCTGTGCCTGCATATGAAAACTATGTGGGTGTACTACTCAACTGTACTTGTGGAGTGAGCTCCTCGCCCACTCATACAAAATCGACACGTTTATTTTACTTCGTGTAATACAAGTCCCTTTACGATTGTCTTTCTAGTCTTGCCTTAGGATCGATTTTTGGACATAGACTCTCGGCCTATTTAGTGTCATTAGACCGTCTCTATGCTATTACACCGATAACTTCCTTACCCTTGCCTCTAGACTGTTCTCGTGCTTGTAATACCAATGCACCGACTCATACTTGTCCTTCGTAAATCTGGGACGTAACGACTCGGTCGTGAAATGAACTCGATTCATACTTTAATATTTCTGAGGTAGTGCCTCCTCGCTAAGTCTTGCCTATACTTGTGTGATGGCGCGGCCGTGCCTAACATTTCGAGTTCGTGCCTCGCAGCTTAACCTGACTTAACCAAACTTGCCCTACGGCCCTTCCAGACTTAACTCGAAACGTCTAACCCAACTTGTGGAACCGGTGTTGAGAACTCAAGCACGACGCCGTATCTCGTGCCGAAGCACGTGTCTTTACGTATAGCCAAGTCTTAGGCTTCATAATACCTTATGTGCATACCGTGCACTGTAAGCCCACTTCCCAAATTTTTTTATTTTTTTATTTTATTGTTTATGATTAATTTTATGGCCATTGTGAGTCATGCCAAAGCTTGTAGGTGGGCTATGACCATATTAAGGTCATATGACCTCTAGATAGCTTATATATTTAATATTTAGCTATTTTAAATTTTTCTACAATTTTTGGATTTTTTTAGGTATTTAATATTTAAGGTTTTATTATTTAAGGACTTTCAGGATTTACCGTAAGGTCGTACGGGGGTATTTCTGGGCCAAGTATTTTATTTGGACTTTAAATGACTAAAATATTTTCTAGAATATTTTAGAATTTTTCTGGATTTTTAGAATTTTTGGGAATTTTTATATAATTAAAACATATAGAATTTATACATTATAGGTTTTTGGAACTTACTGCGAGCTCACATGATGATATTTTGTGTTAAAATATTTTATTTATATTCTAGATACTTAGATATATTTTATGGAATTTTCTAGAATTTTTTTGGATTTGTTTGCAATTTATTTTGATTTATTTGGACTTAAAATGATTTTTAAATGATTTTTTGAATTAATAAATAATTATCCAATAATCCAAAAGGGAAGGGGCCCACCTGTCGGCGCTGCTACTGTAGCCGCCTCTCTCTCTCTCTCTCCTATATATATATGCATGTATATTCACAAACCCTAATTAAATTCCAGCCGCCTTTTGTGGGAGAACTCATCTAGGATTTTCGACTTCCCGAAGCGATTCCTGCCAACTCCGACGTGCTTTTTGTGCGCCGTTTTTTTTGTTGGAAGCGTATTGAGGTATAGTTTCTGAATATATAATTTATTTTCGTATATTTTATACCTAAATTTCTAGAAAATTCATAGAGTGTCGGTTGTCCGAAACTTGACACGTTTCGGTATTTTTGAGATTTCGGGAGAACCAGAAATCGAAATCATGAACCGTTTGAAGTTTCAGAAAGCTAACACAGAGCTCTACGACATTTATTTTTCCCAAAAATTATTTCGTTCATCTAATATTTTATTTATTCTGTTGAACTCAGAACTGATGGGTTGATCCCCGTTTTGGTCACGATTAGCCATAACGGCGATATCTTTTGACCAAAGCGTGATTTTGTGGCACGGTTGATTCTAACACACTCGTGGCGCTGAAATCTACCAAGGTGCACTTTCAAAATCTAGAGTTCACAGTATTTGACTAAAAAGTCAACGGTACGTCTCGATTTGCGTGTCATGGTTTCCAAAATTGGAAACATGACTTTTGATGGCCAAACTTACATGTTTAGATTATATTCAGATTATTATTAGGTTAAATTAGGTTTTTAAGTGAATTATTATAGAATTAATTATTATTAGATTAGTAACCCAACTAGCCACTATTTAGAACTAGAACATTAGAATTGATTTGTGGTTTTCGTGCACGGTTCGTGGTGCGATGTGTGTGGTTGACAGCTTATAGATCAGCATCCTCTCATCCTTAGCTTGTGACCACGGTTTGTGCAAGGATTCAGACAAGTACAGTATTGCACTTATGTTTTAGTTTATTATAACGTTTACTCTATAGTTTTCTCGTTTGATATCCCGTTGAGTCATTGCTTGATATTCCATTGAGACACAATTGTGACACGATAGTTATCGTATCTTTCTTAGTGTATTATTGACCGTTATTGATTGTTAGAGAGTCGGGAGGAGAAATACTCGGTAAATACGTGAACAAACCCAATTACCGTTACCGAATGATAGCTAAGTCATACACACCACGTATGAGTTAGCCGTACCAATTACTGAATGATAGTCATCGTATAATGTGCCGTATTAGCCCAGCCGTTCACGTATTAAAAGGTATTTCACACACACATAGTGGTTCCTATTTTTCCTTTATCTAGTCCATTATCTTGTTAGTTCATATCTTGCTAGTTTACATCTTGCCAGTTATATCTTGTTAGATCCCATCTTGCTAGTTCATATCTTGATCGTTCATACCTTGCTAGTACTAGTTCTTTATATACTCTTTGCCATCATCATTTCTCGTTGTTCTAACTTATTTTGGACTAACAATATTAATTACAATATGGTTGTACTCTGCTCCTTTCCTGACTGGATCGTTGTTATAGGTGAGGTTGACGTGCCTACTCTTGCGCTATGGACCATACGAGGGGGAGATAGAGACTCGAAGGCTAAACCATAGAAGACTAGTTAGTTGTGTGGTAGTTTTCTATAAATGTAAAAGCTTACATTCTTCTTCAAATGTAAAACTTTTATATTTTGTAAAGTTGATTTAGTTGTTGTGAATGAGCAGTTAGTATTTATGAGCACTTTATTTATTGTGGGCTAGACAGCGTACTACCGTCGATACTGCGGCGTAGGCTGGGATTGGACACGCACTCGTATCCCGAAAAGCGGGTACGAGTCGTGACAAGTTTTATGGTGGCCCATGCAGGTCTGATTTCGTAAAAGATTGCAAACTTATGGTAATACTTAAGTTAGAGTACTACTGCAAGCCTGCGACTAGTGTGCTCATTCAAATTAGGATTAATTTAATTTTAGGAGAATAAATAGGACTAGAGTCCCTTATTCAATTTTATCCTTGGATTTAAGATATTTAAATAGGCCATGTGATTTAGCTAATGATTTATTGAAGTCTAGGTATAGATAAATCGAAGAATTTTTCTAAGAGAATATGTTATTTTGTTTTGACATATTGGTAGGATCCAAGATGGGTAGAATATACGTTTGGTAAGTTAGGGCTTCACAAAATTTAATTCCTAATTTTGATCATTTTTGTGCCATTTTATCTTCTGCCTCGCTAAACCTCATTTTATTTTCAAAACTATTTTGCGATCGTTTTATTTTTAATTCCTAATCTTGGTTCAATTATCTATATATTAATTCAAGTTGTCTTCGTTCATTTTGTGATCGTTTTGTTTTCAAAATTGATACTTTTACTCAAGGACAGATACTTATATTTTCTTATCATGATCGACTTAATTGAATTTATTGAAGTTCCTTTGAATTCTTATGGATATAGTTAAATAATTTTCGGTGACATACAATGTAAGGCAGATGTGCACTCCCCATTTATTTGAATTATGGAGATCGCGGGTTCACTGCAGTCAGCAGCGCACTAACGTGGCATGAACCCTAAGTTGAAATAATTTAAGTTTGCATAGGTTGTCGAATATTACTAAAAACTATCTCATAGTTATATTATTGATCTTTTGATTTATTATGTCAATATTGGGTAGAGTTGATAAAGTGTTCGATAACATATTATACTTGAGTCATGAAACCAAGGGTTCACGGCAGCCAGATGTACACTGGCGAGGCATGGATTCTCGGTTAAATGACTTCGGATATACTTATGATTCTCGAATATCATAGCGACTATATCTTTATTGGCATACGACTATTAATTTTTTTATAAAATTATTTGATGTCTTATTTTTTTACCACCTTCTCTACAACTAGTAGTTCTTTATCTCTTTCATATTTTTCTATTTTTGAATTGTCATCTTTAAAACCTATTTTGATTTCCTTCCACTATATTTCTAAAACATATTTAGATTTTGATTTATATGCCTGATCAATTTCGATCATTCAACATTATTTTCTTGATTTTATTCTTTGTCGTGCTTATTCATATCGATTGGTCATGTCTTATTTTGATGATATTCTTGGTTGTGCCTATTTGTATCTTTTAAAATTTTGAGGACGAAATTTTTCTAAGGTGGGTAGATTTGTAAGCCCACTTCCCAAATTTTTTTTTTTTTAATTTTATTTGTTTTTGATTAATTTTATAGCCATTGTGAGTCATGCCAAAGCTTGTAGGTGGGCTATGACCATATTAAGGTCATATGACCTCTAGATAGCTTATATATTTAATATTTAGCTATTTTATATTTTTCTACAATTTTGGATTTTTAGGTATTTAATATTTAAGATTTTATTATTTTAAGGACTTTCAGGATTTACCGTAAGGTCATACGGGGGTATTTCTGGGCCAAATATTTTTTGGACTTTAAATGACTAAAAATATTTTCTAGAATATTTTAGAATTTTTCTGGATTTTTTAGAATTTTTGGGAATTTTTATATAATTAAAACATATAGAATTTATACATTATAGGTTTTTGGAACTTACTGCGAGCTCACACGATGATTTTGTGTTAAAATATTTATTTATATTCTAGATACTTAGATATTTTCTGGAATTTTCTAGAATTTTTCTGGATTTGTTTGTAATTTATTTTGATTTATTTGGACTTAAAATGATTTTTAAATAATTTTTTGAATTAAATAAATAATTATCCAATAATCCAAAAGGGAAGGGGCCCACCTGTCGGCGCTGCTACTGTAGCCGCCTCTCTCTCTCCTATATATATGCATGTATATTCACAAACCCTAATTAAATTCTAGCCGCCTTTTGTGGGAGAACTCATCTAGGGTTTCTGACTTCCCGAAGCGATTTCTGCCAACCCCTGCTTTTTGCGCACCGTTTTTTTTGTTGGAAGCGTATTGAGATATAGTTTCTGAATATATAATTTATTTTCGTATATTTTATACCTAAATTTCTGGAAAATTCGTAGAGTGTCGGTTGTCCGAAACTTGACACATTTCGGTATTTTCGAGATTCCGGGAGAACCAGAAATCGAAATCACGAACCGTTTGAAGTTTCTGAAAGCTAACACAGAGCTCTACGACATATATTTTTCCCAAAAATTATTTCGTTCATCTAATATTTATTTATTCTGTTGAACTCAGAACTGATCGGTTGATCCCCGTTTTGGTCACGATTAGCCATAACGGCGATATCTTTTGACCAAAGCGTGATTTTGTGGCACGGTTGATTCCAGCGCACTCGTGGCGCTGAAATCTAATGAGGTGCACTTTCAAAATCTAGAGTTCATAACATTTGACTAAAAAGTCAATGGCACGTCTCGATTTGCGTGCCATGGTTTCCAAAATTGGAAACATGACTTTTGATGGCCAAACTTGCATGTTTAGATTATATTCAGATTATTATTAGGTTAAATTAGGTTTTTAAGTGAATTATTACAGAATTAATTATTATTAGATTAGTAACCCAACTAACCACTATTTAGAACTAGAACATTAGAATTGATTTGTGGTTTTCGTGCACGGTTCGTGGTGCGATGTGTTATAGGTTGACAGCTTATAGATCGGCATCCTCTCATCCTCAGCTTGTGACCATGGTTTGTGCAAGGATTCAGGCAAGTACAGTATTGCATTTATGTTTTAGTTCATTATAACGTTTACTCTATAGTTTTCTCGTTTGATATCCCGTTGAGTCATTGCTTGATATTCCATTGAGACACAATTGTGACACGGTAGTTATCGTATCCTTCTTAGTGTATTATTGACCGTTATTGATTGTTAGAGAGTCGGGAGGGGAAATACTCGGTAAATACGTGAACAAACCCAATTACCGTTACCGAATGATAGCTAAGTCATACACACCCACGTATGAGTTAGCCGTACCAATTACTGAATGATAGCCATCGTATGATGTGCCGTATTAGCCCAGCCGTTTATGTATTAAAAGGTATTTCACACACACATAGTGGTTCCTATTTTTTTTTATCTAGTCCATTATCTTGTTAGTTCATATCTTGCTAGTTACATCTTGCCAGTTATATGTTAGATCCCATCTTGCTAGTTCATATCTTGATCGTTCATACCTTGCTAGTACTAGTTCTTTATATACTCTTTGCCATCATCATTCTTGTGTTCTAACTTATTTTGGACTAACAACATTAATTACAATATGGTTGTACTCTGCTCCTTTCCTGACTGGATCGTTGTTATAGGTGAGGTTGACGTGCCTACTCTTGCACTATGGACCATACGAGGGGGAGATAGAGACTCGAAGGCTAAACCATAGAAGACTAGTTAGTTGTGTGGTAGTTTTCTATAAATATAAAAGCTTACATTCTTCTTCAAATGTAAAACTTCTATATTTTGTAAAGTTGATTTAGTTGTTGTGAATGAGCAGTTAGTATTTATGAGCACTTTATTTATTGTGGGCTTGTCTTGGACACGCACTCGTATCCCGAAAAGCGAGTGCAGATCGTGACATGCACGCATTCCACAACTCATCACATACCGTGCTTACACTTCCTTTGTTACGACCGACAACGTGCATATGGATTTACCGCTTAGCACGCCAGTTATCTATATGAAAGGCCACTGGCATGACAAGCCATCGCGGACATAGCTCGGGTAGGTGGCGGGTCCTTCGATGCAAGGTAGCTAGCCCCATGGAAAGCCTCCGACTATCCACGTAATACGTACGCTGCTATAACATCTACCTCCTAGGACGACTGGACCCGGTGCCCGACGTATAACCAGTCTAGGCAGAAATCCTTGTCGATAAGTTATCCAATGACCACGCACCTACGAGACATCTAGACTCACGTAAATGCATGGCCTAATTTGTTGGTACGACTGGAACTGTACTTAGCAACTCGTGCTCTGAACCACACTTTGCATAACGTGCATCAGGACAGTGAGACTCCCAACCGAGGGACTGCCTCATACTTCTTAACGTGGATAGGAACGCGAGACTCCCAACCGAGGGACCGTCTCGTACTTCTTAACGTGTATAGGAATGCGAGACTCCCAACCGAGGGACCGCCTCATACTTTTTAACGTGCATAGGAAAGCGAGACTCCAACCGAAGGACCGCCTCGAACTTCTTAACGTGGATAGGAACGCGAGACTCCCAACCGAGGGACCGCCTCATACTTCTATGTGACGAGCCTTAAGACCGTAGGAACGAATGGCTATATGCAGCCGTAGAACCGTGGGACCGTGCATACGCTCAACTTGAACAACCAAATTTTTTGGGAACCTAAACTCATGCCATAAGCCGTGCGATACAACTTAGCTCGTGGGACGATCAAGGCTACGTCGAGCCTTGCATTCGAGGAAACGTGCATGCTTTATCGAGCATTTATGCGGGCGACGCCTATGACTTAGGCTAACTCATAGTTTGTGACGATTACCAACTTTCCTTCTCCCAAGCCACGGGACGAAGGACCGAGTGTCATTTTCAAATCACGCTGAGCCGACTTCTAAGCAGACCGTGGGACCTTTTTCCATGTTCTAACATATTTCGACACGTCGGAATTATTCCCTTAGCTATGTGGATTCGTCTCTTTTATTACCAAGCCTATTGTGCAAGTTAAAAATGTGCGATTTATTAGGTGAAGGCTAAGATGAGGCAAGTTCACCGAAACTACCCCACCTGAGCAATGTCTTTGAGTCGCCGTTGTAAGGCTAAGTCCGAACGCCGTCGGCATTTTGATTCCCCGATTGACTGAGCGGGACGGGGCACTACATCATACACCACTCAGAAAAAGTTTCGTCCTCGAAACTTATTGAGTACACTTATCGGCCTATAACTTGATTCAACATCCTACGTTTCTCGCACACACTTCTCCTATACGTTCCCTCAATCCGAGCCACGCTCGTGCTTATCGCTAACTTAGTCGTAAGGCACACCAACCGATCAACCAACATTCGAACTCGTCTCAAATCAATGATCGTATTACCATCAATATTCTTTGAAACTCACGATTTCAAAATCCTCGACACTTTCCCGTTCCTCAAGTCTCACTTGATTCAACGTATCACTTAGTTGGATCGTGCACATATTCCAGACGTCCCCAAAATACATGTATTTCAGCCAAGCCTCGTGATAGAGAATCCGCCATTACCACTCGAGTCGGATCGTGCACATATTCGGGCATCCCTGATATACGTGCATGTCAACCGAGCCTCATGAGTGGTGCCTCTACAATTTTCTATCGCTTCACACTCGGACGTCTGCCTAACCGCTTGGCTATGTCTTTCGTCAGTACTGGAATCATAGTTCCCAAACAAAGATATCAACACTGACTCCATCCTAAGGTCAAACCAAATCGATGGTACGGGGTTTTCTACCAAGCTCGCATCACTCCGATTTCTAAACATCGAGTATCGATTCCCTACACACATCCCAATATTTGTCGCACGGGGTACGAGTCGTTCGGTAAAGCCCTCCTACGATAACTCACATTTCAACCAATCCCACGATATAAACATATCGCTCGTGCATCAAGCCATTTCGTATAGTCTATCTCTTCGAACACGTTCGACATAATCCACCTATCAATCTCCAAGTCAAGCATGCTACGACACAATTCATCGCTAAACCAAAATTTCACATTCCATACTTCTGAAGTCATTCATCCCAATTCACGTAATCGATCACAAGGTCGTCCGACTTAACAATATGTTGTGCCCCGATCTCACGCGAGTCAGATTATCCACGGTGGGCACGAATCACCATGCACGCTCCTGCGGGATAATCATCCTCATCGGGACGTAACTCTTGTTCGAGTCTAGACTAATTCATTCTCGATACGCGGATTGGACCTACTCAATCCTCAAGTTTACTCAATCATCAATCGCAAGTCCAAACATCCTCAAATTTTCTTTCGCATCAAACCGACAAGACGAGACAATCAAAGTTACCGCATCCTGATTTTTCGAGTTCGATCATTCCTGCGACATGAATCACCATGTCAGCGCTCACGCAGAACGATCGCCCCCAAATTCGATGCAATACATGTGCGAGGCTAGAGTTACGCTTGCATAAGACAAGAATGTCGACGTTGTGGTTATCCACGTAACCCTCAAGACACAATCATTTTCATCCAACATTCATCTCAATCAAAATTCTAAGTATAGCATCCAACCGAACAATAACACTGGCACGATCGTCACTCACCGAGTCAGAGTACCCCCGAGTTATCACATATCGATCTTTGATACGCCTAAATACCATCGATGACATGCATAACCTGACGATCTTCCTTTGCAACAAATTTTGAGTCGTGCGAATGGTACTATCGTCCGACTGGATAATCTCCTCAATATTTAAACTCAAGTTCGATCATTATCCCTCGAATCATTCACAACATCAATTTTCTTTAACCAATTTTACGTATTGTTCATTCGTTTATCTTAAGTCATCGACCAACGTATTTCCTCAATTCGCATCATTCCTTGCTAACTCAGATCATCGAGCAACATTCAATCCAATCCTCAAGGTCATTGCATAACTTCAAAATTCAACTTTTTCACGCATGCTATCTTCCCATCGTGCTAACTTTCTCTTAACGATTTCACCTATCGATTCCCTTTATCAAGTCATTCGTTCGCTACACCTTAACTTTTCCTCGATTCGATTTCATCTACTCGTTCATTTTTGCGTTTCATACTTGCGTAATCCTCAATCCCGTGTACGTTTTGTGTGCGTCATTTCTAATATGTTCGAATCAATATGTCAAACTTTAAGGCTAAACTTTATTCAATGATACTCAATCTACGGCTTTGTATAACGCAACGCTTGCTGATGGACTCACCGACACCCTGAATCCTCAATCGATCGATCGACATCCCTGAGGCTATCGCATACACCACTCAAGGATGAAGTCATTCAACAAATCCACAAAACTATCATTTGAATCTAAATCGACTTCTTCGAATCCCGTTCGAACCATTCTTTTAATTTCCAAGCACGCTCATCTAATTGCACCGACGTTATCATCGCTCGATAGCACCCCTATCGATAGTCATCTCACTTTACTCAATCGAGTTCAACTCATTCTAGCTCAAAACATTACGAACCTCGCACTCGACTTTGCTAAGGTCGACACAATCCTTGGTGTACATGTCCAGTCCGACTTAGCCAACCATGCTTACGCGAACCATCTTTTTGTTTTGACAAAAACTGTTCTCCTTTGTTTTGCAAAATAGATAGACTTATTGTATGGACATGCCGCGGGACATTTGAGAGAGAGCGCACCAACGATATCAACTTTGTGGAAGCAATAATTCAGAGTTTGCAGAAACAACAGAGTTAAAGAATTCAATCGATAGTCCAAGGATATAAAGCCGTGCTCTGATACCATTATGTCACGCCCCGCTCCCGTAGGAGCGATCGTCCTGCTAAGGCGTGATGCCGCACGAGCCTAGATTGCGCTCGTGCAAGGCAGTTTCATAACGACCGATTACATCGACGGCGACGGGGTCGTCGCACAGAAGTCCCAAGCAAAAATATTGAACATGCAGCAGAAATTTAAAGGCAAAACACGCATTCATCAAAAGAACTCTTTATTGATATTGAACAAACATATTACAATAGGCGTAAGGCCATGATTATAAGTCTTCCGTGCTCACTTTTTTTTTCATTTTACAAGTCACTCTGCTCTCTCTCATCTCTCGATACCACGCTTGAGCCAGCGAAAGCTTCGGAAGGCGATGTCCATACATTATGTCCCGTATAAGTCTTGACTCCATGCGGCCGCACGCTTCGAATCGTCAAGGAACTCCGTGCCTCGACGCATCCAAGCGAGCTCCGCGCCACGAGCTTCTACCTGTGCCTGTACATAAAAATTATGTGGGTGTCAGTACTCAACTGTACTGGTGGAGTGAGCTCCTTGCCCACCCATACAAAACTGACACGTTTATTTTACTTCGTGCAATACAAGTTCCTTTACGATTGTTTCTAGTCTTGCCTTAGGATCGATTTTTGGACATAGACTCTCGGCCTATTTAGTGTCATTAGACCGTCTCCGTGCTATTGCACCGATAACTTCCTTACCCTTGCCTCTAGACCGTTCTCGTGCTTGTAATGCCAACGCACCGACTCATACTTGTCCTTCGTACTATAATCTGGGACGTAACGACTCGGTCGTGAAATAAACTCGATTCATACTTCAATATTTTTGAGGCAGCGCCTCCTCGCTAAGTCTTGCCTATACTTGTGTTTGTGATGACGCGGCCGTGCCTCACATTTTGAGGTCGTGCCTCGCAGCTTAACCTGACTTAACCAAACTTGCCCTACGGCCCTTCCAGACTTAACTCGAAACGTCTAACCCAACTTGTGGAATCGGTGTTGAGAACTCAAGCACGATGCCGTATCTCGTGCTGAAGCACGTGTCTTTACGTATAGCCAAGTCTTAGGCTTTATAATACCTTATGTGCATGCCGTGCACGCATTCCACAACTCATCACATACCGTGCTTATACTTTCTTTGTTACGATCGACACCGTGCATGCAGATTCGTCGCTTAGCACGCTAGTTATCTATATGAAAGGCCACTGGCATGACAAGCCAACGTGGACATAGCTCGAGTAGGCGGCGGGTCCTTCGATGTAAGGTAGCTAGCCCCATGGAAAGCCCCTGACTACCCACGCAATACGTGCGCTGCTATAACGTCTACCTCCTAGGACGACTGGGCCTGGTGCCCCGGCGTATAACCTGTCTAGGAAGAAATCTTTGTTGACAAGTTGTCCAATGACCACGCACCTACGAGACATCTAGACTCACGTAAATGCATGGCCTAATTTGTTGGTACGACTGGAACTATATTATCAACTCGTGCTCTGAACCACACTTTGCATAATGTGCATCGGGACCGTGAGACTCCCAACCGAGGGACCGCCTCATACTTCTTAACGTGGATAGGAACGCGAGACTCCCAACCGAGGGACCGCCTCATACTTCTTAACGTACATAGGAATGCGAGACTCCCAACCGAGGGACCGCCTCGTACTTCTTAATGTATATAGGAACGCGAGACTCCCAACCGAAGGACCACCTCGAACTTCTTAACGTGGATAGGAACGCGAGACTCCCAACCGTGGGATCGCCTCATACTTCTATGTGACAAGCCTTAAGACCGCAGGAACGAATGGCTATATGCAGCCGTAGAATCGTGAGACCGTGCATACTCTCAACTTGAACAACCAAATTCTTTGGGTACCAAAACTCATGCCATAAGCCGTGCGATACAACTTAGCTCGTGGGACGATCAAGGCTACGCCGAGCCTTGTATTCGAGGAAACATGCATGCTTTATCGAGCATTTACGCGAGCGATGTCTATGACTTAGGCTAACTCATAGTTTATGACGAATACCAACTTTTCTTCTTCCAAGCCACGGGACGAAGGACCGAGTGTCATTTTCAAAGCACGCTGAGCCGACTTCTAAGCAGACCGTGGGACCTTTTTCCATGTTCTAATACATTTCGATACGTCGGGATTATTACCTTAGCTATGTGGATTCGTCTTTTTTATTAGCAAGCCTATTGTGCAAGTTGAAAATGTGCGATTTATTAGGTGAAGGCTAAGGTGAGGCAAGTTCACCGAAACTATCCCACCTGAGCGATGTCTTCGAGTCACCGTTATAAGGCTAAGTCCGAACGCCGTCGGCATTTTGATTCCTCCGATTGACTGAGCGGGACGGGCACTACAATAAATATTCTCCTTATTTAGTTCATGCCTCTTTTGTATCATTCCAACACTTAGAGAAAAGAAAGGTATGACCATTCTTCCCTAATCCATAGTTTTTCCATTTTAATTCCTTTTGACTCTAGTTTCTTGCATTAGAGTCTAATACTCTTCTATTTTCTGTTTATGGAAAGTAATCCCAGATTTTGAGCAATTTAGGAATTTGTGCAAGCAAGGAGGAATACTCTATTTTGGGGATTTGTGCTAGCAAGGAGGAACACTTTATTTTGGGGCTTTTCTTGCTATTGGCACCTGTAGGTAAAACTCCTTAAATTGTGCTAATATTCTGATTTCTTTGCATTCTAGCCTAGATCTAGGTGTCACCTAGCTGTCCCTAAAATTTGGTTAGAAATCATGTCCGTTTGGTGTCCGTATCAGACACGTGTCATAGTGTATGTGCAAGTGTTTGATAGAATGCCACTTAGGATTTGATTTTCATGTTTTGTAAAACTAATTACATGAATCGGTAGATCTATGTATGTACAATAATTTTTGTGAAGACTGAGTCGGGATTCGTGTCATTTCTGTGTCATATATTACACTGGACACGCTGCACGGGGGCTCGGTCGGGTGTCCTGCGGCCCGTGTCCGAGTTCTACCTGGACACAGCACGAGAGGACACGAGGAAAGGATTTACCAAATATTTTAGTTGTAGTTTTAAATATATATTTTTAATTAGATAATAAAAATTAATTTTTTTAAATTATGTTATAAATACTTTGAAAGGAAAGGATTTACCAAATATTTGTTTTATATTGTTCAAATAGTTGGATGATATAAAATACAAATTTATATTGTTATTATAAGGCTAGATTTGAATTCATGGATGTATGTAATCAGTTTGAATATTATTTTGAACTATCTTGGAATAACTATGTTTGATCAAGAATAGATTTGATCGATCATAGATTGATTGAATTGCTTATATTGATGAAAAGAATTATTTTGGAATTTTAATCCTTATCAATCTAGGAAAACCCTATATAAATAAAGGGGAGGCTCCTTTTATTTTCTCCACACTCCATAATCATCCAAATCCCTAACCCTAATTTCCAAAATCCCTAAATCAACTTCCATAATCTAAAACCCTGAGCCCTCGTCCCTAATTTCTGAAACCCTAATCCTAACCCTAAATTTTTTCTTTCCTTTTTCATTTCACCTATTTGATCAATATTTCTTATAAAAAAAACTCATATCTTTTCACCGGTCCACCAAGTCCTTCTATCTTAGTAGTCCTTAAATTCGAGGACGAATTTATTTCTAAGGTGGGTATATTTGTAAACCCACTTCCTGAGTTTTCAAAACTTTTATTTATTTATTTTAGTGTAGTTTTAAATATATATTTTTAGTTAGAAAATAATGTTTATTTTCTATTATCGATATTTTGAAAAGATTTGTTTTTTAATTAATCTTAAAAATCATAATATTTTGACCATAAATT
The DNA here is from genome assembly GCA_029216955.1 of Iris pallida. Taxonomy (NCBI): domain Eukaryota; kingdom Viridiplantae; phylum Streptophyta; class Magnoliopsida; order Asparagales; family Iridaceae; genus Iris; species Iris pallida. The sequence goes on along the minus strand of JANAVB010034930.1, from coordinate 22,901 downwards.
TATTTAATTCAAAGTTTCTCATCTATCCATTTATTCTTAAATAAGATTTTGATTAATATATTTTGAATTGTTTTAAATGATATTCGAGGTTATGATTTTCAATTATCATCGTGATTAATTGTTTGACTAAAATTTGATATGCTTAATTAGAAATAATATTATTACCTTTGATTTGGTAATTTTAGTTATAAAGAATATTTGAATTTATGCTATTTTAAAATATTATTCAAATTATTATGATAAATAACAAATAAAATTTTCAATTATCCTAGCGACTCATTTTATTAAACTCGAATTACTTACTTGGTAATATTTGTTATTATCTTTGACCATTGTAATGTTACTTTAAAATTATTATTGTTATCATAAATAATAATTTGATTAGATCAAATTTTATTTTATAATTTATTTAAATGTATAAGAGAATTATCTACTAGCAGCTTTACTTCTTATCTAATTAGGAATCCAATGCATATTTAAGGAGGCTTCTCCTTGTTCTTTTCCCCACAAATTCATAACTCCCAAAATCCTAACCCTAAATTCTTTCCCTTTCTTTTCACATAATTGATCAATATTTTTTATACAAAAATTTTCCTATCTTTGCACCAATCTACCAAGTCTGCCTACCCTAATAGTTCCTAAATTTGAGGACGAATTTATTTCTAAGGTGGGTAGATTTGTAACCCCTGTAGAAAATAATGGTTGGATGATTTTATTGATGGACTACTTCACTACTTATAGGGAGTCTAGCTCCTCTACATACTACATATTCCGATATGGGACTAAAAGTCCCTTATTGATTCTCAATACTCCCCCTCAAGATGGGCGATAGATATTGATCATCCCCATCTTGTTACATAGCTTCAACAGACTTAATGAACTAAGACCCTTAGTCAGACAGTCTGCAACTTGTTCTTCTGAGCGGACATGGTCAATCTTCAGTATCCCTTGTTCCAGCTTCTCCTTGATGAAGAATCGATCAATCTCGATGTGCTTCGTTCTGTCGTGCTGAACTGGATTGTTAGCTATACTTATTGCAGCTTGACTATCGCTCGGAAGATGCAATGGTGCTCCCTTATCCAGCTTCAACTCTGTCAGCAATGCTTTCACCCACAGCAACTCTGACACTCCCAGAGCCATTGCTCTGTATTCTGCTTCAGCTGTCGACCGTACTACCACTGACTGTTTCTTGCTTCTCCATGAGACCAGATCTCCTCCTACAAAAACACAGTATCCCGTGGTAGACCTTCTGTCGTCTATGCAGCTCGCCCAGTCTGCATCACAGTATCTCTCAACTTCTATGCGTCCATTCTTCTTGAACCATAGCTCCTTTTTCAGCATTTCTTTCAGATATCTCAAGATCTGAAATACTGCTTCCATATGACCATTTCTTGGATCATGCATGTAGCGACTCACTACACTCACCGCAAATGATATATCTGGGCGAGTGTGTCCCAGATAAATCAATCTCCCTATAAGTCTTTGATATCTTTCACGATCAACAGGCTCTCATGCTTCTGCTCCAAGCTTACTCTTCTGGTCAATTGGAGTAACGACTGCTTTGCATCCCAGCATCCCTGTCTCCTTCAGCAGATCCAGTACGTATTTTCTTTCTGATAGAATAATTCCATGTTCGCCTTCACACACTTCGATACCTAGAAAGTACCTCATCGCTCCTAAATCCTTCACCTCAAACTCTTTTGCGAGTTTTGACTTCAGCTTAGTGATCTCGACTTCATCATCACCTGTGATCACTATATCATCCACATATACAGCAAGTATAGTGATGTGGCCTTTTGCAGGCTGGAGGAAGACCGTATGATCTGTATTTGTTTGACGGTATCCCATGCCTGTAACAGCCTTTCTGAATCTGTCAAACCAGGCTCGAGGAGATTGCTTAAGCCCGTATAGCGACTTCTTCAGTTTACACACCTTTTCTTACGACGTTTCTCCGTCTGATTCTGTCACATAGCACCCTGGCGGGAGCTCCATGTATACTTCTTCTTGCAGATCCCCATGAAGAAAGGCATTCTTCATATCTAGCTGGTACAGCTTCCACCCATAGTTCGCTGCAATGGAGACCAGAGTTCTCACGGTGCTCATTTTTGCTACTGGGGCAAACGTCTCATCATAGTCTATGCCATATGACTGTGTGAATCCTTTTGCAACCAACCTTGCCTTGTACCGCTCTACTTTTCCTTCTGGCGTCTCTTTCACTGTGTACACCCATTTGCATCCCACAGCTTTCTTTCCTTTGGGTAATGGAACCAGCTCCCATGTCTTATTTTTCTCCAGTGCCCCAAGTTCTTCCGTCATTACAGCTTTCCACCTTGGATCTTTCTTTGCTTCCTACCAACACTTTGGCAACGAAGTAGAGTCTAACGATGCAATGAAGGCTCGATAATTTGAAGAAATGTTAGAATAAGACAAGAAGTTGGCAATGTCATGTTCGTAATTATCAAAACGAGCAGGAGCCTTACCCGCATTGATGCGAGAAGATCTCCTTAAGGGAGCAATAGGTGGTGGAGAGATCATACCATCCGAGTCGGAGAGATCTGCATCAGAATCCGAGTGATTCAGTGCGGGGGCAACATCTTCAGGAGTTGGAACAGGAGTAGACGAGGGACTTGGTACAGTAGGCACAGGGCACGGCATAGGCACAGTACTGGACTTCTGTTGTCTCCTTCTGTAGACTTGGAGCTCCTTTTCCCTTGTCTGCTGCTCTCCCTGCGTAACATATGTATCTACTTCTTCATTCTCTGTATCTGAGTCACTGTGCTCTCCCCCTTTCGTCCAGTTTTCTACAACCGGACACGGAACCGATCCGACGACCACATTTGGGCTTATTATCTCCCCCTCACATCTAACACCATCTGTGTTAGGTGTGTCACCAAATGCTGAACCTTCATCCGAACCATAGTATGGTTCGAGTTCTCTGAATGTAACGTCCATGCTTACAAACATCTTCCGTTCGACTGGACTCCAACAGGCATATCCCTTCTGAGTCGCCATATAACCGATAAAGATACATTTAACTGCCCTAGGATCCAATTTGCCAACGCCTGGCCTATTATCTTGGACAAAATACACACATCTAAAAACTTTCGGTGGAACAGTGTATGTAGTTGCCCCAGTAAGCATCTCCAACGGTGTCTTCCAGTCCAATACTTGAGATGGCATTCTGTTGATGAGATAAGAGGCCGTCAATATAGCCTGCCCCCATAAGTGTTTCGGGACATTCATAGCCAGCATCATCGTCCGTGCGACTTCCAGCAGGTGTCGGTTCTTTCGTTCAGCCACACCATTTTGTGCCGGAGTATAAGCACATGAAGTTTGATGTAGTATTCCATGAGTGGAAAAATACTCAGCAACCCACTTATTAGTATACTCCGTCCCATTGTCAGACCGAAAACACATAATTTTAGCGCCATATTGTGTTTCCACCCGTCGATGAAAGTCCAGAAAGGCCTCAAGGACGTCACTTTTATTCTTCATAAGGTAGACCCATGTCACGCGGGTATAACAGTCAATAAAGGTGACGAACCATCGAGAGCCGTTAATTCCGGTTGTAGGACAAGGGCCCCATACGTCCGAATGTATCATGTCAAAAGCAGCGGAACTCCTATTCCCCGAGCTCACATACGAGCTTCTGGTATATTTTCCCAACTCACAAGCATTACAAAATAACTTCTCTTTATTAGCCCTTTGATATAAGGACGGATACATTCGACTAATAACTTTAAAAGAGGAATGACCGACACGCTGGTGGTAGAGTAGCAAGTCGGCTTCAACACTGCGACAGGAAGCTTCTGGTGGTGCGTCTGCTACCAAGGATGCCAATACGTTGTCCAGTCCAGTCCAGTCTAAATACCACAGTCCCTTATGCCATGTGCCAGTCCCAAGTCGTCGTCCTGTCCCTTTCTCCTGAAAAGTCACCGTGGAATGTCAAAGGAAACAGTACAGTTAAGATCAAGTATAATGGCACTAATTGATAGAAGATTGACAGGAAAAGACGGAGCATGTAAGACATTGGTTAGAGTGATGGAAGGGGTGCATGCGACAGTGCCTTTACCCATTACAGGGCTGGATGTACCATCAGTGGTATGAATACTCTCCGGCAATGGTCGGTGAGTATAGTCCTGAAACGCACCACGGGATCCCGTGACATGGCGAGATGTCCCAGAGTCCATAATCCATCCTGGCTGATGGACAGATGCAAGAGCACGCACAGAATTACCGGTGCTAGTTTGGACAAAGCAAGTGATGTGATCTCCCGAGGTAGAAAATGCCACAGGACTGTCGGTCGAGCCCAGCTTTGTGCCTCGCAACTTCTCAAGGAACTCCCGCTCAAGCAGGGTTATTTCAGCCAGTTGATTCTCTCCCCCTTCCTCCGCCAGATTTGCTTTGTGTCCGCCCCTTCTACCAGCATATCCTCCTCTACTACCACGTCGGCCTCCACGACCCCGTCCTCGATCATTAGACTGATTGTGCAAGGGTTTTGGACAAAATCGGATGTAATGTCCGGAGTCACCACAATTGTGGTAAACACCACCCACAGATGGAGGTTGATTGAAGGTAGCAAGGGCAGACTTGTCAACCGCGGTTTGCTCCCCCTGGTAGGAGCCCTTGTTGGGCATCAACTTCAGTCGAGCTTCTTCCTGTGTCATGACGGCTATGGCTTCTTCCAAGGTCGGAAGCGTGGGTTGGGATAGGAGGATATTCCGTCGATGCTCAAATACAGGGTGTAGTCCCTTCAGGAATTTCATTATACGCTGCCGCAAAATATAAGCCAGGAACGTCTGAAAGTACTTCGCGAATGCCGGTTCGACTTGTGCATCTTCCATCCCAAGAGGATCATAATAATCTAGATCAGACCAGTACTTCTTCAACAGGGCTGCGTACTCAGAGATGGTACGTTCGTCTTGGGCCACCCTATCGAGTTCATCTTACAGTTGAAAGACTCGCATAGGGTTGCCGGAGCCGGAGTACATATCTTTTAGAGTTTGCCATATATCAGCAGCAGCCTCCATTGCCTCGACATTGCCCGACACCTGGTCGGTTAATGAGGCAGTCAACCACCCAGCCACTACGTTGTTGACAATCTCCCAAACAGCAAACTCCTTTACGGAGTGATCGGCTGACGCCTTGGCTTGGCCAGTGACGTAGCCAACCAAGCTACGTCCCTTCAGCGTCTGCATCGCCTGTCGCGACCACTTCAAGTAGTTGGACGTTCCTTCCAACTTCGTCTCCAGCTTCTCCAATTTCCCTATTTTGTAAGGTGATGGATCCACATCAGTATGGATCACACGTGGGGTTGCCTCGTTTAATCTCTTTGATAAGATATCATCAATCATGGCCTTTATCTCTTCGGCCGTCAGTTTGCCACTGATCGAATCCATGGCTTCTTCAACTGTGAACCCTATTCGTCGTCTTCTTCGACTTCTTCGACGTCGGAGTCGGCAACTTCCCCAACTTCGTCGACTTCTCCGTCTTCGTCGTCTTCGTCGTTTTCTTCGACGTCACAGACTTTACGAATGCGCTACTAACTTGGCCAGCACTAGCGCGCGCATGTAAAATGAACACGTTAGGTCACTAGAGAAGACATGATCAGTCTCTGTAGAGATCCCGATGTGAAGAAGGAATAACAAATAAAGCATTTGTTAGTTCCAAATAGACCTGTCAATGGATAGTCGAAAATTCGAATTCGATCCGATTTCGTATCCGAATTTTCGGATATTTTTCGAAATTTCGGATATCGGATTCGGATATCCGAATATTTTTCGGATATTATCGTTTTTTCGGATACGAATTCGGATATTAAGGTATTCGAATCCGTTAATATCCGATCCGACTCTAAATTGCAAATTTCGGATATCGGATTCGGATATCCGAAATTTTATATATATTATAGTATAATATATATGTAATGTATATTAATTAATAGAGAAGATTAAAGTATTTTATTCTCAACTGACTTTTACATAAATTAATTATAATATAATTTATATATAATAGTAATATATATTAATTACAATTTACAACAGAAGAAGAAAGGACTCAAATATGTAGAGAAATTAAATTTGGTTTTCGGATATTCGGATAATAACTAAATTTTTAATATTCGGATTTCGGATATTCAGATAATAACTAAATTTTTAATATTTCGGATTTCGGTATTCGAATACTAGCATTCGAATTTTTTAGCTAATCGGATCGAATATTATCCGATATCCGTTAAACTAGACGGATACGAATTCGGAGTATCAAAAGAGACATCCGTTCGGATATCGGATCGGATTCGGATATTACAAAAAAATTCGGATACGGATACGGATATTATCCTGTCTGTACCGATAAGCATCCGTTGACACCCCTAGTTCCAAACGGCGTAAGCGAGGATCAGAGTTGGTACAAATAAAGTATTTGGCAGCCGTCTGTCTTCGAAATACGCCTTCTTTTTTTTGACGGCTTGGGTTTGTAGTAGATGGAAAGGCTAGGGTTAGACATGGTGGTGGCTAGGGTTAGGGTTTGGAAGGGGAGGGGTGCCGCTGGAGGTCGGGAAGGGGGGGCGCCGGTGGTCGGGAGGGGGCTGCTGGTGGTCGGGAGGGGGGGTCGGGGGGGGCTGCTGCTTCGAGGGGAGGTCGGAAGGGGTGCCGCCGGTGGTCGGGGGGGCTGCTGGTGGTCGGGGGGGTCGGGGGGGGGGCTGCTGCTTCGGGGTCGGGGCGGTCGGGGGGAGTCGGGGGGGGGGGGGGTCGGGGGGAGCTGCTGCTTCGGGGGGGTCGGGGGGGGTCGGCTAAAAAAATTTTTTTATGGAGAGAGAGAGAGAGAGAGAGTTATGGCTCTGATACCATGTAAAAAATAATAGTTGGATGATTTTATTGATGGACTACTTCACTACTTATAGGGAGTCTAGCTCCTCTACATACTACATATTCCGATGTGGGACTAAAAGTCCCTTATTGATTCTCAACAACCCCTCTTCCCAAAATTTTGAATTTTTTTATTTATTTGAATTAAATGGTGATTTAGAATTTTATAAATATTTTAATTAAATAGTTATTATGATAGATGGCTTTAGTCATGGTTAAGTTTTGGAGTACAAGATGACTAAGAATGATGGCACGAATAGTATAGACGTGTGCTTTGACTAATACTTTAGCCATGGTAGGGAAGGCCGAGCCATATGTGTGTTCTAAAACCAAACCGAGTTGTAACACGGCCCCTATAAATATTTTAATTATTTATTATTAAGATTATTGACTTTTAGAAAACCTGGTTGTACCAAACTAGCCCGAAGCAAACCCAAACTCATGTAGTCGTATAGTACGTCCAAAGACGTCCATGTAGATATATATTTTATGCATATGTATAGATATTTTGTAATTTATTTAAATGGTCTAATAATTATTTTAATAGTTGCTATATGTTATTTGATATTAAAAAGATGCATTTAATATATAGAATTCAATATATTTTTTTAAAATAAAACTTTAATATATGTTCTAAACCTATATTTGGCATATAGGGGAGTATGACAGGTTCACCCAAGACCATTTTATAACTATTATGTGTTATTTTGGTTTGTTATTATTGCTATCATTAGAATTATTATTAAATAGTATATTTTATTATTGGGTAATTGTTAATTCATCAAAATGATTTATCATATATTTATGTACATATATATACATGCGTAAAATCCCTGCACACTAGGAATTGCTACAAAAATATTTCAGGTACTTAAGATTTTTCTTTAAATTATTTTAGAGATTTTTGGTAATCAAAAGCTATTATATATATATATATATATATATTTATATATATATATAGCTCAAGTGGCACGAGAGGGGCGCTCTCGGCGGGGAGAACCGGGATTAAGCCCCCCCTCCCACACCAACCCGGCTGGGTGGCAGTAGCCATGGGGTTGGTGGGGATGCACGAACACCAATATATATATATATATTTGTTGGCCCATTGGTCATATGGTCAACCTGATTTTAATAATTGATCAAACTCTGTCTGGATATACAAAGCTAGTTGGGACATCTCGGTTTCTTGGACATAAGCAAGATTGGCTATCCACTCCGTTCAAGACTGAAGATCTGTTTGCCTACTCGAGTCTGTATTTCCTATGCAATATAATTTTCATTTTATTTGAGTCTAGTAATATATTGTACACCGAGTCGTACTGGCAAATAGGCTATCCCCAAAATAGTTCAAAATGTTTTTAAAATGACCTATCAAAATGTTTACAAAAAGGTTTTCAAAAATCACCAAAACCTATTTTTAAAAACCCTAACCTAACCCTGACAGAACTCGGCCAGAGTTCGGCCAGAGTTCGGCCAGAGTTCAGTTGGTGGCCGTTGTGATTTTGAATCTCTGGAACTTGGTCCTCCTGCAGTTGCGGATTTGACCGAGATTTGCTCAAAGAGTTCTGCCCGAATTCTGCCCGAATTCTGACAGAAGTCTGCCTTTGGAACTCCTATAAATAGAGAAGGATTTCGATCATTTCAACTCACTCATTCACTTTCAATCTTCTCTCTATCTAAAGCTTTCAGTCTTCCATTCTAGAGCTTTCAATTTCAGATCCCAAGCCAGTTACAATCCTCTAGTCAATTTGCCAGTGCGGTACGGTCTAGAAGTTTCTGAGAGATTGTAATCAGACGGCTTGATTGAAGAATACCTCTTCATATTTGAAGTTGGATGAGTTCTTCGTATCAAAGCTCGCGTTGTAGAAGTTGCAAGGACTTCGTAAGAAAACTTGCAATTTTTCCAATAGTGGATTCAACTGGTAGCAAGAGTTCTACCGACTGGATTAGTCCTCAACAGAGGAATACCAGTATACATCGCTGTCTTTGCGTTTGCTCTCTTAACTTTGCCTTTACATTATTTCAGTTGTGATTAATATTCTGTGATTGTGCTGCTAACATTTTTATTTAGCATTATTCCGCTGCCAACTCTATTCACCCTCTCTCTAGAGTATTACGCTTTACTATTTCGTTCCTACAATTGGTATCAGAGCGGGTGTTACAGGTAAAGCAAAGGTAACAGTGCAATTATTTATTCATTTTAATTAACTGTTATATAGATCACAGCACAACACATGGCAACTGTGAAATTCACAAGTGAAGGCCAGGCCACAAACAGACCTCCACTGTTTGATGGTACAAATTATACATATTGGAAAACACGGATGAGTTTCTTCTTGAAATCTCTTGATTTTGATTTATGGTCCATTGTTCTTGATGGCTATCAAAAGCCACCTCGTATAAATGTTGATGGAGTTTTAGTTGAAAAACCCCATAGCAGATATACAGAGGAAAAAAAGAAAAGGGCCAGTCTTGACGCATGTGCCATTAATGCTCTCTTTTGTGCTTTAGACAGAACTGAATTTAACAGGGTGTCTATCTGCACAACGGCTAATGAAGTATGGAAGCTACTCGAAGTCACACATGAAGGCACGACTCAAGTCAAGGAATCTAAAGTCAGCAGACTTACTCAAGAGTACGAGGCGTTCAAAATGAAGCCCAATGAAACAGTTACACAAATGTTCGAAGATTCTTGGATATTGTAAATCCTTTGTCCTCCCTAGGCAAAGATTACAATAACCATGAAAAGATTCGCAAACTCCTACGAGCTCTCACCAAGAACTGGATTCCAAAGGCTACTGCAATCATTGAAGGGAACAACCTCACAACTATGTCCCTCGAAGTACTCATGGGTAAGCTACTCACTCATGAACTGGAGCTACAAGATTTTGAAGAGCCTGCATCAAAGGAGAAGACTATCGCCCTCAAGGCTCAGCACAGAAAAGCTGCTGAAGATGACTCAGACAGCAGTGGATCTGACGCTGAAGATCAAGCTCTCCTAGCAAGGAAGTTCAAAAGATTCATGAGACATGAGAAGAGAGTCAAAGAGAACAACAGCAACAACTGGTACCAAGAAGATGCTGTCTGTTATGGCTGCAAGAAGAAGGGACACATGAAGAAGGATTGTCCCACAAACTCATCATCGAGCAAGAAGAACAACAGGTATGAAAAAAGGGAACCTAAAAGATCAACATCTCGAAAATATGCCAACCCAGCATATGGCATGAGAGTGAAGCCAGCGACTCAGAAGACGAACACTCAGAGGACGCTGCAAATATATGCTTCATGGCAACCGATCAGTACCTACTGAACCTGTAGAAACTTATGATGACTTCACCTTTGAGCAATTAGGAGATGCCTTCAGTGACCTGATGACTGATTATAGAAAACTGCGTAGTAAGTATCAGACCTCTAAGAAGGTACTCAAAGAGTACAAAGGTGAAATAGGTAGACTTACCGACCTACTAGCTGAGGTTAGAAATAATGTTAATGAGTCTAGTGAGCTTTCTTCAATAAAGCTCTTATTACATGAGACTACCAAGTCATCTGAAGAGAAAGACAAAATTATTGACCAACTCAAGGAAGAACTTTCTATAGAGAAGAAAAGTCTTCAATGTGCACAAATCAGAATGGAATCACTTACTTCTGATTATACTAAGTTGTATGACACTTCCAAAAGATTGGAAATTAGGTTAGGAAAACAGCCTGAGCCTGCTGCTTCCTACCCTAACACGTGTCACTTACCGAGAAATCGGAACATTTCCAAGCCAAACACTGTCAGACCTAACCCTATCAAACCATTACCCCAAAAGGTCAAGCCCAAACAAGATTATAGGTATGCTTTCTTTTATACTAGAAAATCTGAACCTACCAACCATGCACACCACTCAGCTTTCAACACTCGACATGCACAATGTCATTATTGTTACCTCATTGGTCATATATCATCTGCATGTAGAATGAGAAAGCTTGTAGATTTAAATGTTTATGCTTGGATACCTAAAGCTAACAATTCAGGACCCTACAAGAAATGGGTACCAAAGGTTTCATCTGCAAACTATTTTGTAGATGGAACACCCTTCATATGCTAGAAGCAAATGGATCCTCGACAGCGGTTGCTCACGACTATGACCGGTGACGCTACCCTATTGCAACACTGTCGAAGAAAAAGAAGGAAGGCTATGTCTCCTTCGGTAATAATTTGAAAGGGTATATTATTGGTATCGGTGATGTTGGTAAGTTCCCTATCCTGTAATTAAGGATGTCTGTCTGGTTACCGAGTTGAAACATAACCTACTCAGCATAAGTCATCTAGCTGATCATGGTTATGGCATCAACTTTGGCAAAGACAAATGTACTATAGTTAATAGCTCAACTAGTTGTACTATCTTTGAAGGTATCAGGGAAGACAATATATATGTTTTCTATTTGTTAGAAGAAACTAACATTTCAGGTAGATGCTTAATGGCCAAGAGTGATGAGAGTATCTGTGGCATATAAGACTCGGTCACGCTAATATGGATACAATATCAAGCTTATCCACAAAGAAGCTAGTACGCAGTTTAGCAGACATTACATTCAAGAAGGATTCGGTATGCAGTCAATGTGAAAGGAACAAAGCTACCAGATCCACTTTCAAGTCAGTAAACGCAGTATGTACTACTAGACCTCTACAATTGCTTCATATGGACTTATTTGGTCGTAGCAGAGTTGCTAGCCTCGGAGGTAAACTTATGCTTTCGTAATTGTAGATGATTTCTCTAGATACACGTGGGTATATTTCTTGACACGCAAGAATGATGCATTATCCGAATTTGTCGCCTTTTGCAAGAAAGTACAGAATGAAAAAGGTTACATGATCACTCGCATAAGAAGCGATCATGGTGGCGAATTCGAGAATGCTGATTTTGAGCAATTTTGTGACACACACGATTTTATTCATGAGTTCTCTGTCCTAGGACTCCACAACAAAATGGAGTTGTGGAACGTAAGAACAGAACTCTAACCGAAATAGCCAGAGTGATATTAAACCAGTTTAGTCTACCCAAATATTTCTGGGCTGAAGCTGTCAACACAGCTTGCTTTGTTCTCAATAGAGTTCTAATTCAACCCAAATCGAAGAAGACTCCATTTGAGTTATGGTTTGATAGAATTCCTTCAGTTTCATACTTTAGAATTTTTGGTTGTAAATGTTTTATTCTTAATACAAAAGACAATTTGGGAAAATTTGATGAAAAGGCCGATGAAGGTATATTTTTAGGTTATGCGGCCAAGAGCAAAGGATACAGAGTCTTCAACAAACGTACCATGATCATCGAAGAGTCAATCAATGTCACCTTTGATGAATTAAATCAAATGACGATTGATGACAATGACGAAGATACATCTGTACCAAGCTCAACTCCAGCTGATTCTCAACCAAGCTCTGTACTAGCTGAACCTCCTAGAGAAGATCCAGGAACCAGCTACCTTCAGAATGAAGCAAAAAGGTTGAAATTTGCAGCAAATCATCCAAGGATTTAGTAATTGGTGATTACCAAGGGAGTAAGTACTTGTACATCCTGTAGAGATATTATTTCTAGTGTTGCATTTATTTCACAGCTAGAACCCAAAACTATTGATGAAGCATGTAGTGATAGTTTTTGGATAGATGCTATGCAAGAGGAATTAAACCAATTTAAACGGAATCAAGTTTGGGAACTTGTTCCCAGGCCTGTTGATCATCCGGTCATTGGTACCCGTTAGGTATTCGAAACAAACTGAATGAGAATGGTTTAGTGACTCGTAATAAGGCTCGACTCGTAGCTCAAGGATACAATCAAGAAGAAGGTATCGACTACGATGAGACTTATGCCCTAGTTGCGAGATTAGAATCCATTCGCATGTTATGTGCATTTGCATGTTTTCATGATTTCAAACTTTTTCAAATGGATGGAAGAGTGCTTTTTTAAACGGCTTTATAAAAGAAGAAGTTTTTGTAGCACAACCTCCAGGTTTCACGGATTTCAAAAACCCAGATCATGTTTTTAGTTGAAGAAAGCTCTATACGGTTTAAAACAAGCCCCTCGTGCTTGGTATGATCATCTAAGCTCTTTTCTACTTGATAACGATTTTTCAAAAGGGAAGGTTGACACTACACTTTTTATTAAATCTTTTAATGGCAAGCTGCTTTTAATTCAAATCTATGTTGATAATATATTTTGGATCTACTGATGAATCTCTATGTCAAGAATTTTCTAAGTGTATGCAGAATGAGTTTGAAATGAGCATGATGGGAGAGCTGAAATTCTTTCTCGGATTGCAAATCAAACAAACTGATAATGGGACATTCATAAATCAAGCCAAGTACATAAAAGACTTGCTAAAGAAGTTCGATCTGGACAATGTCAAACCTATTGGCACTCCAATGGCAACTTCAACAAAGCTTGATTTAGATGAACAAGGCAAGCCAGTCGACACACGTAAGTATCGAGGTATGATTGGTAGTTTACTTTATTTAACTGCTAGTCGTCCAGATATAATATTAGTGTTTGCCTGTGTGCACGTTTTCAAGCTAACCCAAAGGAATCACATATGTCCGCAGTTAAGCGTATCTTTCGATACCTTAAAGGCACTTTTTCTGTTGGCTTGTGGTATCCCAAAAAAATCCTTTGACCTTATTGGTTATTCGGATGCAGATTTTGCTGGATGCAAAGTTGATAGAAAAAGTACAAGTGGCATATGTCATTTCTTAGGCAAAGCTTTAGTCTCTTGGTTTAGTAAAAAGCAAAATTTGTAGCCCTATCAACAACAGAGACTGAGTACATCGCCGCAGGACGTTGTTGCGCTCAGATTTTGTGGATGAAACAAACCATAGAAGACTATGATTTATTTTACACACATTCCCATTTTCTGTGATAACACGAGCACTATTAATTTAACTAAGAATCCAGTATACTCTCGTACTAAACATATCGAGATTAGACATCATTTTCTTAGAGATCATCATCAAAATGGAGATATAAATCTTGTGTACATAGATACTGAAAATCAATTAGCTGACATCTTCACTAAACCTCTAGCGGAAGATCGTTTCAATTATTTACGTCGAGAATTAGGAATTTGGACGTCAATATATTAATTGATTCTGTTTTATGATTATATATCAATACACAAAAATTGTGTTAGAGACAAGCCAATAAAGAGTCTGTCTGTCACCACAACTATGGTTGAAGCGAAACGGTATTTAAGAGTTCCCCGGTGAACCTCCGCCAGCTGGGACAGTACTCCTACAGCTAATCTGAGACAGTTACTGTGTAACGACATTTAATTCATAAAATAATATTAATTATGTTAATTGAAGGTTGAAATTACTAATCTTTGAATTAAATATTTGAAATGAGCCAAGTGCTCATCATGTTATGATGATAGTGTGATGAGGAGATGTGATTTGATTTTTTAGTGACATTCTATTGTATACTTGGAAATGCTCCAACATTCCAAGTTTTTATCAGTATTTTTTTATCAGTACTTTTGATTTATCAACACTTTGTAGTATGCTTTCAGTACTTTTTCATGGACATGCTTATGGTGTTTCGTTTATGATATTCAGTTTCTTTAGCACTTTGTTTAAAGCACTATCTTTATACTGCTTCTTCATTACAAACTGCCTGTGAAATAGCATGCCTGAGATTTCTTTTATGTTTTTGAAACAATAGCATGCCTGTGATAATATTCTTTAGAGATAATAGCATGCATGTGATAATTTGTAGTAACTTTACATGCCTGTGATGATGTATATCTACTCTTTGTTTTATTTATTATATTTTCTCACTATTTGTTCCTTATGCATTAATTGCGGGGGAGCCTTCTGCATTAAATACGGGGGAGCCTTCTCTTGTGCAATTATTTTGCTAAGTGACAAAGGGGGAGAAAATTAAAGATCTAACATATTTTTTTTGAGTTAAATACAGGACATGAACAATTTCACGTTTTGATTCTTTTTGAACAAGCTTAATGTTATATCATTCATAGTTTGTCAATTATCAAAATGGGGGAGATTGTTGGCCCATTGGTCATATGGTCAACCTGATTTTAATAATTGATCAAACTCTGTCTGGATATACAAAGCTAGTTGGAACATCTCAGTTTCTTGGACATAAGCAAGATTGGCTATCCACTCCGTTCAAGACTGAAGATCTGTTTGCCTACTCGAGTCTGTATTTCCTATGCAATGTAATTTTCATTTTATTTGAGTCTAGGAATATATTGTACACCGAGTCATACTGGCAAATAGGCTATCCCTAAAATAGTTCAAAATGTTTTTAAAATGACCTATCAAAATGTTTACAAAAAGGTTTTCAAAAAGGTTTTCAAAAATCACCAAAACCTATTTTAAAAACCCTAACCTAACCCTGACAGAACTCGGCCAGAGTTCGGCCAGAGTTCGGTTGGTGGCCGTTGTGATTTTGAATCCTGGAACTTGGTCCTCCTGCAGTTGCGGATTTGACCGAGATTTGCTCAAAGAGTTCTGCCCGAATTTTGCCCGAATTCTGACAGAAGTCAGCCTTTAGAACTCCTAAATAGAGAAGGATTTCGATCATTTCAACTCACTCATTCACTTTCAATCTTCTCTATCTAAAGCTTTCAGTCTTCCAAAGAGTTTTCTAGAGCTTTCAATTTCAGATCCTAAGCCAGTTACAATCCTCTAGTCAATTTGCCAGTGCGGTACGGTCTAGAAGTTTCTGAGAGATTGTAATCAGAAGGCTTGATTGAAGAATACCTCTTCACATTTGAAGTTGGACGAGTTCTTCGTATCAAAGCTCGCATTGTAGAAGTTGCAAGGACTTCGTAAGAAAACTTGCGGTTTTTTCAATAGTGGATTCAACTGGTAGCAAGAGTTCTACCGACTGGATTAGTCCTCAACAGAGGGATACCAGTATACATCGTGTCTTTGCGTTTGTTGTCTTAACTTTGCCTTTACATTATTTCAGTTGTGATTAATATTCTGTGATTGTGCTGCTAACATTTTTATTAGCATTATTCCGCTGCCAACTCTATTCACCCCCCCTCTAGAGTATACGCTTTACTATTTCGTTCCTACAATATATATATATATATATATATATATATATATATATATATATATATATATAATATATATAATATTATATGTGAGACCCCGTCTCACTGTATCGGTATTTATATACGGGTATATTTTGAGCCGTATTTCGTAATTCTTGGTTTTTTGAAATATTTTAAAAATTTTCCAAGGTATAAATTTATCTTGACTTGTTTCAATTTGGTTTGATTCAACCTAGCTTGCTTGTTGGTTTGGGTTGGTTTATATGAAAAAGGATTTTGTATAAAACCCACCCCTCTCTCTCTCCTCCATTCACTTTTTATTTTCTTCTTCCTTCTATTTTCTTCTCCAACCTAAGGCAAGTACTCTTGCCAAATGTTAGACAAATGTGATTTTAATTGTTCATTCTCTTTATTGCTACATTCTAAAATATTTAGTTCTTGGTATTTTGGATTTTGGAGGATAACTTCTTGTAGATCTAAGTATGTCATTTTCGGATTCTTGGGTTTTGATCTATCAAACTTTATTATTTTCAAGTTTTGATTGTTCCATGTTGTAGAGAATTTCGTTCTACCCCATTTGACCTTTGAAAGTCCTAATTTGGAGTTATTTTGACCAAGTTATGGACATTTGAAGTTCTTGGGTTCCTTGGAGTTCATCCTCGGCCAAGTGGGGAAGAAGAACAGTGCATGCTCCAGTCTTTGGGCGCATAGCATGTGGGCGCATAACATGTGCATGCGCCAGCCTTTGGACGTATAGCTTCCTTTGGGCGCATAGTGTTCCCTTTGGGTGCATAGCTTCCTTTGGGCGCATAGTGTTCCCTTTGGGCGCATAGCTTCCTTTGGGCGTATAGTGTTCCCTTTTGGCGCATAGTCTCCTTTGGGCACATAACATCCCTTACACTCATAGTGTGTGTGGGCTCGTAGTATTTTGTGTGGGCTCATAGTGTTTGTGTGGACGCATAACATTTTATGTGGGCTCATAGTATTTTGTGTGGGCTCATAGTGTTTGTGTGGGCGCATAACATTTATGTAGGCTCATAGTATTTTGTGTGGGCTCATAGTGTTGTGTGGGGGCATAACATTTATGTGGGCTCATAGTGTTTTGTGTGGGCTCATAGCGTTTGTGTGGGCGCATAACATTTTATGTGGACTCATAGTCTTCATGGGTACTCATAGTCTTCATGGGTGCTCATAGTCTTCATGGGTACTCATAGTCTCCATGGGTGCTCATAGTCTTCATGTATGCTCATAGCCTCCATGTGTGCGCATAACCCCCTGGTGTGGGCGCATGACCTCATATACTTAGTCGTACACTTCCATGGTTGCTAATTCGTCTAGGTTGCATCCCTCTAGACCTATCATGACCCCTTTTGTTTATTGGTATATTTTGTGTCTTCTTGCTAGTTCCTTGGGCTTTGACACGATCTTAGTACGACTGACTTGGTTGTTTGGGGCGATGATTCTTACGCACCGGTACGGCACAGAATTCCCATGCGCCGGTGCAGTAGCCGTTTCACTATTTCACTATTTTGCCCGTTTAAATTATTTTGTAGCCAGAGTCTGGCAAACCTCAAAACATGAAAGTTTTAGATCTTTGTCTTGGTTTTAAGAATCTTATTGTCTCACTTTAACTAGAGATTTTCATGTGATTTGATAGTTTAATTCTGTGGAAAAATGTATTTGATTTTCTTAGCAAACTTTTTGTACTCGACCTAAATTGCGACGACCTATCTTAAATAGCACGATAATTTCTTATCAAGGTTAGAAGATTTTGCATGATTAGAGAATAATTTGTACACCCTTATACACTCAAACATTAGCATAGATTTAATTATTGTTTTGTGCCAAGTAGTTACTATCTCTATTCCTTCTCACATGTTATGATAAGCCTTTCGTCAAGATCTTTCTACATGCTAACTTATGCCTATGATTTGCTTAACTAGATAGTGGCCCGTTGTGGTGCACTTATGATTTATGTCTCCTTTCTTTGCTTAACACGATAGTGACCCGTAGCGGTGCACTCAAGTTACTATGTCACTTCTTTGCTTAACATGATTGTGGCCTATCGTGGCGCACCCCTAACAAGTACTCTTAACATGATAGTTACTCGTCGTGGTACACTCCAGACAAGTAACATGACATGACAAGACATGAACCATGAATACTGTTGCGATGACTTTATTGGCTTACAAGTATAAATGATCTGGACACCGTGGGTGTTTCTCTTGAGTGTGTTTGTACAAGCTACATGTTCTGTATTGCATCATGTCTAGGACATGAATTCCTGATTTCCTACGGTCAGGGATTCATACTGAATTTGACTAAGTTAATGACTAGATTGATCAGGTAGCTCATACAGAGATTTCTCAATCACAGGCAATCCCGTTATCTGGGTGCTTCAAATGGACTTGTAGCCTGCCGTCGAGTAGGGCACATTTCCAGCACATTGTCATGTGTTGCACCCCAAGTCACCATGGGGTACATTTGTCTCCTGGGCGATGTATCCACCTAATACAACTTACAACCTGCGGAAGGATAACTGGATAGTCTGCAGGGCTTGTGACTGCTGGAACATCTCATTGTATCTTGTTAGTAACTAGGCTTGTGATAATCCTAGCTAGTTAAAGTATCAAGCCGTACTCATTGCTTGGCCATGATTGATGGATGGAGTCAGTCCAGTCCAATCTAGTTCATCTAGGCAGTGTCCGTTTGTTTATTTCAGTACACTATGGTTTATGCTTTACTTTCATCGATAAATGGTCGGAGACAAAGTTCTATTCAGGAGAAGGGTTACAACCCCGGTCCTTATTTGGTTTACGGGTTGTAACTTGGCTTCCGGAATGGTTCCTAAGTTATCCTATCATTTGTCGTCCTATTTAGTACTCACATGTTCTACATGATCCTTATGCTGCACAATGATTAGAGACTAAGTTCTGTTCATGAGAAGGGTTACAACCCCGGTCCTTGGTTTAAGGGTTGTAACTTGACTTCCGAATTAGTTCCTAAGTCCACTTATCATTGTCTTTCTATATAATTCTTACATGCCCACATGTTCAATTATCTCATAAGCTATACATGACTCCCTATGCCGGGTCACCATGCTCTTATGACCCGACTATCTCACAAGTTCACATGTTCAATTGCTTTTTATATTCTCAAGCTTCTGTTTACTTAACATGTCTACACTTTACATTATGTCACATGATAATTACTTTTATGCTCCAAGATGCTTACTTATTGTCTTCCTATGTTCGGGATAAGTGCATTGGTAGTGCACGAGTCTCGATTTGCTCTTACTCATTTGTATCTCTAATTGTTGATGTTAGTGATTGCCGGTTTAGTTCATAGTTTGACTTCCTTTTTGGTACTTGCTTTTGGGGGTCTGGCCCTACTGGTTTTGTTTGGCCAGATCTGATAGAGAAGCCCAGAGGATCTTTCGCACCATCTACTCGACGGTGACCATCCAGAGCACCAGAGTACCTGAGTGGGTTTCTTGTTTCATTCTCCCACTTGATATGTACATTATTCTTTTGTGGCGTTTAGCCTCCGAGCACGTGTTTAGCTCGTGTTTTCGTTCTTGACATTTAGCCTACGGGCCAAAACATGATGTGCGTATTCTAGACTATAGCTAGAGCTTATCGTGTATGACTATTACTCTTGCTAGTTCTCCATTTTGGTATGATTAGCTTCATGATCGTCCATGTATAAATGGTTTGGGACGCTTTACTATTGTATGTCTGATGATCATACTTCTTGTACTTTGTATAATTGTCCGTGATTGAGATACCTAGGAATGCTTGACCTATGATCGACTGTTGGCTTGTAGAAGTAACCCCCATATCTTGACAGCTTATACGTGATTTCAAAGTACTGGCATACTTTGGTATTACGTAGCTGGCTTTGTCCGTCCCCACTTGCCAGTATTCTGGTTCTGGGGCGTGATATTATATATATATATATTATAATAATATATATATATATATATATATTATAATTATATAAATATACACACACACACATATGGTTATTAGATAAGGAAAAAGAAAAGAAAAAAAAAAAAAAAAAGCCCAACCAAGCCAAACCCGCATCCTACTACAGACCCAATCCCAAGCTCTATTATAAACAGAGTATAAATCTCTCGAAAGAGAATGAGAGAGAATCTCATCAAAACCGTTGCAAACGACCTTGCCACCCTCGCCACACTAGTCCCCAGCCATTTCGCACCACTGAGCCGCTGCACGGCCGCCGGGTACCATCGGAGTCGGCCGGAAGACGCGCGACCGCGCGCACAGCAGATAGGCAGCGACAGTTGCAGTATCGCGACTTCCCACTTCGATTTTTCAGCACACGGTTGATCGTTCTTCGATCCGACTTCTCATGTATGAACACCACATATACGACTTCAAACTTCAGTAATTAGGTTTTGATGTAGTCTTATGACCTGTCCAAGAAATCGACACGAAGTCGATCAAAATTTTGTTCGCGAAACAGGGCATATGACACCAACCACCCTGATTAGCAACTGTTTTTCGTCAACTCAATAGGAATTTTCTAAAACTAATTGAATATAATTTTAGATCACTTATAGCCCTTCAAATCTCTTTTTGTAGTTTCTGGTTTCATCGTGTATGTGCAAAGAAAATCGATTTCCAAAATCAGAAAAATTGTTTTAAAAAAAGTAGAATCTACAAAGCAGGTGCAGGAAAAAATCGTTTTCAAGAAAATCTCTTCGTAGTTTCTGGTTTCATAGGATGGACTTGCCCACACACTCGCATCCCGAAAAGCGGGTGCAGGACATGACAGCAGGCTCAGTCAGCAACCCAGGGCCCACCTGTCAGCCGCACAGGCAGCCTAGCTGTCAACATAATTAACACTGACTGTGGTGAGGTTTTTATATATGGAGCCGTGGCTCTAGCTTAACATTAGCCAAGCCGACTGTCACGACCCGCACCCGCTTTTCGGGGTACGAGTCCGTGTCCAAGCCAGCCTACGCCGCAGTGTCGGCCACAATGCTCTAAAATCACATGAAGAATAACCTTATTGCTCATTCACAAGACTAAATCATCTTTACAAAATTTACAAATTTTACATTTTGAAGAACAATAAAACTTTTACAATTATAGAAAACTACCATACATCTAATTAGTCTTCTATGGTTGACCTCAGCATATACCCGTATCTCCAATGCTAAGAGAAGCCACAACTAACCTAAAAAATATTGGTTTCCAATCAGGAATGGAACAAGTACACAGACCGGCAGGCTATTCAAAACATGAAATGGAAAACTATTAGGAATCGAAAGCAATCAGTATATGTACTTGCCTGGGGTCCTTTGCTGGTATAATCGATAATATCCAACTACTCAATGAGCCACAAAGTCCAACTCGCGCAACTGTCTCCGAATGCTAAAGCAGACATCACCAACGAGTTGGTATAAAAAAAGTCTAAGAATTCCTACCAAAAAGTCTAATTCTAGACACAGGAGCAAAATCATAATTTCAGGTTAAAACGATGTCCGCCGTTGGACCCGCTTTACACCGAAAAGTGTGCCAGTACCTACGGTCTCTAAAGTCATCAAACTATATGTTTATGGGTCCAGTTTAATGATATAAACCCAACCATTGTCCAAAGTTGGATTCCGGTAGGCCGTGCAAATTTGCTCGTTGAATCGGGTCGTAGACCCGTCAAAACAGCATTCCGATCGACCTTCTCAGAATCGGACCAAACTTGTCATACAGGACCAAAAAAATGACACGGTCATGTTGGCACAAGTTTCATCTCGAGATGATGAAACGTACACGAAGTTATGGGCTAGTTTGCAAAAGGGCCGATACGGGGTATCTCGATGGATACGCCTCAATTTCTTCGCGCATACACAAAATCAGGTTCCGTCGAATCCCACACGTCGACAAATCCATACGCGTCTCTGATGCTCATGGGTTGTGCCCACGTCATCCGGTTTGTCGGGGTGCACACCGTATCGGGAGATTTTCCTAAAATTCTATTTTTCTAAAAACTATTTTTCTTGATTTTTAGAACTATTTCTCGAGACATATTAGACGAAATCAGAAACTACAAAAAGGGTCTTCAAGTCCTATAGGTTGTCTTCAATTTTGTTTAGGTAGTTTTTTCCAAGTCATTGCCGGATCGGCTCTAATTCGCCTTCCAAGTCGAGGTTTTGGGACTGTTTTTATTTTCTGTTTTGGGCAATTTTTTGAAACTTGGCGTCGAATTTCTGGACAATCTAGGGCATATAAAATTAAATAATTGAAGGGACTTGTAGACCTATAGGTTGTGTACACACCTGAGAAGATGGCTCGGAGAATGGCCGAGCAAGGTCGCATAAATCGCAATGTGGAACTGGCCTCGTAGCCGGTTGCTACTGTTGCTGCTGTGAGTCTATTGTTCTGTTTTGCGCACAGCGCATGTCTGCCGGCCATCGGGCCACCGTGGCGGCGGTGCGCACGCACAGGGGAGGGTGTCGTGCTGGGGTTGGATGGATTAGTTAGGTTTAGGGTTTGCTTCTCCTCTCATCCTCTCTCGTGACATACATAAAAGGGGGTTCAGTAGGGGGTTGGGGGATTTATTGGGTTATTGTTCTATAAACAGTAACTCATGAGATTTTCTTCTTATATTTATTATTTATTATATTATTATTATTATTATACAAAATTTTCTAAATTATATATTTGTTTGTTAATATATCTATATATAGTTATGCATATATTAGGTATCTATCTATCTCTCTCTCTCTCTATAATATATATCTATAATATATATATTATATATAATATATATATAGAGAGAGAGAGAGAGAGAGAGAGAGAGAGAGAGAGATAGATAATAATATAGCATAACTATATATAGATATATTAACAATATATATATATATATAGATATATATATATATATTAATATATATTATATATATAATATATATATTATATAATATATATATTAACAAATATA
>JANAVB010034929.1:0-25917 GCA_029216955.1 Iris pallida | reverse complement strand
AGGCTAAGTCAATGTCAGGATTGGAATCATAGTTCCCCAATAATGCCAATACTGACCCCAATCCTAGGGTCAAACCATAGTCGGTAGTACGGATTTTCAACCCAAGCTCGTGTCACTCAGATTTCTAAACATCGAGCACGATCACCTATTCGCATCAATGCATTTATTACGCGTATTCGAATCTATTTAAATCACCAATTCTAACCAATTGTATTCGATCACGAGGTCGTCTAGCTTTGACAATATGTTACGCCCCAATCTCACGCAAGTCCGATTATCTACGGTGGTTCATGAATCACCATGCAACGCTTCCGCAGAATAATTATTCTCATCGGGGCGTAACTCTTGTTTGAGTTTAGACTAACTCATTCTCGATACGCGAATTGGACCTACTCAATCCTCAAGTTCAATTCTTCAAGCACACAAATTCATTCTCGAGTTACCCTCGCGTCAAACCACAAATCGAAGCAATCAGGTTGCCACGCCATCCAAGTTCAATCACTCTCACTGTATGAATCACCATATCAGCGCTCACGCGGAGTGATCTTCCTAATCGGTGCGACGCATGTGTGAGGCTGGAGTTGCGCTCGCATAAGACAAGAATGTCGAAGTTGTGGTTATCGACGAAGTAAATCCAAATATTTCATTTCCATCTAAGTCAAGATTTCAATTTTGATAGTCCATTTGTCATTCGTTCAACCAGAAAATCCTCGAGCCAAGTTTCTCTTTTCCTCGACACGTTTCAATATCCCGAGTATAGCATCCATCGAAACAATGACATTTGCACGATCGTCATTCGCCGAGTCAGAGTACCCCCGAGTTATCGTATATCGGTCTTTGATACGCCTCAATACCATCGACGATATGCGTAACCTGACGATCTTCCTTTGCAACCAATTTCGAATCGTGCGACTGATGCTATTGTCCGAACTGGATATTCCATAATTTTCTCGATATTCAAGATCAAGTTCGATCGCTATTCTTCAAGCTCGTTTCAAGATCATTGTTCAAAACTCAAGGCACATTTCATTTGAAAAAATCCAAAATCATACGCACGATCCTCTAAGTTTCCTCGATCACGACCATTCATTTTCATTCATCGTTTTTGAACCGTTTTCTAACTTGCGTTGCGCATTGACAAGTTGTCTGAACAACATCTCGTTCGGGACATTCGAAGTCACGACCAACTAAGCGTGACGCGTTCTAAGGCTTTGCGCGATCGTATCGCCTCGTCGACGTACTCGTTATTATTTCTAATCCTCAATCTTCGCTCAAATAATTTCCAAGAAAATCCATATACCACTCGGATTCGAGCCATCCGATCCAGCCCGCAATCACGTTCGCGTCATCCGCTAAGACATCCTTCGGATTCGTTCGACGAATCCCTAGCGTAATCGCTTACGTCGTATCGACGTACTAAGTTGTTCGTACTATTTACTCGAAATTCAAGTCAATCCTCCGTGTATGCCTAAGCGTTAACTCGATAGCGTTCCTATCGATAGACACTCTAAGTGCAGCTTCGCTCCCGACCGAGCGGTACTTGATATCGCTTGCAACTCGTTTGCACCAAAAGTCGAGGTGCGCGATACACGACGCAACTTAGCCAAAAGGCCGTGCGCATGGCTATCCCGTGTGGACTATGTTCGAGTTTGCACGCTCAATTGCTAGGGTCAACTCATGACTAGTTAGGCACGCACGCGACATGTTAGCTTAGCATGTGTTCTCTATCGGGTCATGTTTAACATCGTTCGGCACAAAGGCCTACCAATGAGTCCGGCAACGGCCTATCGATGCGTTCGATTGAACGCTTGTATGAGCTTTTGAAAATATTTAGACTTATTGTATGGACATGTCGAGGGACATTCAAGAGAGAGCGCGCACTTCTTTATCAACGACGAGCTTTCAAAACTGAGAATTTCGACGTGAAGTCCAAGGACGTAAAGCCGTGCTCTGATACTATTATGTCACGCCTCGCTTCCGTAGGAGCGATCGTCCTCGCTAAGGCGTGATGCCGCACGAGCCTAGATTGCGCTCGTGTAAGGCAGTTCCATAATGGCTGATTATATCGGCGGTGACGGGATCGTCGCACAGAAGTCCCAAGCAGAAACATTGAAACATGCAGCGAAAATTTAAGAACAAGCACACATGAACACAAGTCATTCAAAAGAAGCTCTTTATTGATATTGAATACAAGATTACATTTGTGGGCGCAAGGCCAAATTACAAGTCTCTCGTGCTCATTTTTCTCTCATTTTATAATTCACTCTGCTCTCTCTCATCTCTCGATACAATGTTTGATGTCAGCAGAAGCTTCGGAAGGCGATGTCCATACATTATGTCCTGTATAAGTCTTCAATTCACGCGGCCGCACGCTTCGAGTCGCCAAGGAACTCCGTGCCTCGATGCGTCCAAACGAGCTCTGCGCCACGAGCTTCTACCTGTGCCTGCACATGAACACTGTGTGGGTGTCAGTACTCAACTGTACTGGTGGAGTGAGCTTCTCACCCACCCATACAAAACCGACACGTTCATTTACTTTGTGTAGCTTAAACCCTTTCGATTGTCTTTCTAGTCTTGCCTTAGGATCAGTTTTAAGACTTGACGTCTAACCAACTCGTTACGCGATGACATAGTCGTGCTATCATGCCAACGTGTATTCCGATCGAGGCAGTGCCTCATCGCCTAGGTACTTGACCAAACTTTAACTCGGGACGGCAGGGTCGTACCATATTCTATTCGTAACTTAACATGTTCGGGACAGTGCTTCGCCGAGGAGCAACTTATGCGCACTCGGTCGTGCCAAGACTTTTAACTTAAACTCAAGCCTACTAGACCAATTATCATGCTAGCGATATAAAAGGAGAACGACTCGTGCAGGGCGTGCCTCTAGACTTTGCTTAGACTTGTCCGTGCTTCGAGATTGAGACTACGCCTCGCAACGTATCAAGACTTATCATGCTGCCGCCTGGCGGCCCTTCTATTCGACTCATGAACCAACTTAGACAAGACTTGCCAAACCTAGCATCGATCTCATGGACATCCTGACGCCAATCTATCGTGCCAAGCACGGTGCCTATGCTGCAGCCCAGTCTTAGTGTCACCCTCATTTCCCGTATTTCCCGTATTTCGTATTTATACTCGTATCTGGATTTTGGCATGTATTTTTATTTTTCTCAACTTGTGGAATTTCGGTATTTCTCGTATTTTGGGTTTTGACTTGGCTCGGTTTTAATTGGTTTGAGTTAGTTTGGTTTGGTTTAATGTGTGTTGGAACACCTTAGCCTATGCTCCACCTTCATTCCACCACATCCCACCCTCTTTATAATCCCCACCTAACTCTCTCTCTCTCTCTCTCTTCATTACAACCTCCATTAATTTCTTCTTCTTCTTCTTCTTCTTCTTCTTCTTCCTCCACACAACTCTCCACACCCATAGGCAAGTGCACCTTGCCACCACATGAGAACCCTATTTTATTTGTCCATTTGCTAGATTAGGACATGGTGATCAACATTAGAACTTGGCTTTTTGTGATTTGGAGTCTCCATTGTTCTAGATCTAAGTTTTCTCTATTTTCGGATTTACATGGTTTTGATCTATTTAAGTTGGATTTTTATGGGTTTTGATGTTGCTATGTGGAAGAGAATTCAATTTCACCCAAGTTGGAACTTTGGAAATCCGGATTTGGAGTTCGGATGGCCAAGTTATGAACTTTTGAAGCTTTGGGTTTAACCATAGAGTTCTTGCTGTTTGGAGAAGACAGTGAGCAGTGTGCAGAGCTTCTTAGCTTACGCACACTGAGCTGCGCACGCTCTTTAGCATAGCGTACGCAGACTTGAGTACGCTTCCTGTTGGAAGCGTGTCTCTTGCGCACGCAGACTTGAGTACGCTTCCTGTTGGAAGCGTGTCTCTTGGTACGCAGGCTTGAGCGTGCCTTGGTACGCAGGCTTGAGCGTGCCTTGGTACGCAGACTTGAGCGTGCCTTGGTACGCAGGATTGAGCGAGCCCTGGTACGCAGACTTGAGCGAGCCCTGGTATGCAGACTTGAGTGTGCCCTGACTTGAGCGTACGCATGACCTGAGCGTACGTTTTCCCCTGCGTGCGTGCTTTTGTGCGTACGCAGCTCTCCTGCGTGCATGCTTTTGTGCGTACGCAGCTCTCCTACGTGCGTGCTTTTGTGCGTACGCAGCTCTTCTGCGTGCGTGCTTTTGTGCGTACGCAGCTCTCCTGCGTGCGTACTTTTGTGCGTACGCTGTTCCCCTGCGTGCGTGCTTTTGCGTGTATGCTCCCCCTGCGTGCGTGCTCTTGCACGTATGCCCAACCCCCCTGACCCCTTACTTAACCCTTTGGCTCTTGGAGTATTGGTTTTATTTCTCGGCTTGGTTTCTCTTTTATGGATTGGGTTTCCTGAGATCTTGTTCAAACACAGCACGACTATCTTGACTCGACACAGCCTAACACGATTTTCAAGTAATTGTTTATGACTAGTACGGTTTTCAGGATTTTCTGTGAATTATGATCCTGGTATTCTCTGAGCTCCTTGCTAGTGACCCAGTGGGGTGCACACCTAACTTGTAACTTGTAATTAATCCTTGTGACTCGATAACTTGATAGTGGCCCGTGGCGGCGCGCTCTTGACTTGACTTGACTTGACTTGTAACTTGACTTGATAACTTAATACTGTTGCGACGGCTAATACGACTTGACAAGAATAAATGGCCTGGACACCGTGGGTGAATGTGTTTGTACAAATGAACCTGTCTTGTCTTGCATCATGTCTAGGACACGAATTCCTGGTTTTTCACGGTCAGGGATTCATACTGAATATGGCTAGGATTAATGACTAGATTGATCAAATAGTTCATGGAGAATTTCCCAGTTACCCGTTGCCCCTTTGGTTCCGGCCTTATATATATATATATATATACTTGGGATTTGTTGCTATCCGTCGAGATGAGCGCACTTCCAGCCCGCCGTCGAGTGTGGTACCTTAGGACACATGTATCTTACTACAGTGTGTCTGCTATATCCTGCTATCTTTTCCTTTTCTTGCTGGGATCACTCAGGTAGTAACAAACAGGTAACCGGACTTGGAATTCTCATTTGCATCTTGCTAGTAACTAGGCCTGTGATAACCCTAGTTAGTTAATGTAGCAAGCCGTAATTATTGCTTGGCCGTGATTGATTGGATGGAGTCTAGTCCAGCCTTGTCTCGTCCTAATCCTGTACAATTTTTGACATGACATGACTGCTCGTGCTTTATCTTACTTTTATATCATGAATAATTGCATGACCAGATTTCTTATATTTACCTTGCCGATAAATGGTGGGAGAAACCAAGTTCTGTTCAGACGAAGGGTTACAACCCGGTCCTTGTTTGGTTTACGGGTTGTAACCTGGTTATCTGAATAGTCCCATGGTTATCTCATCGTATATCATCCTGTCATGCTTTTCTATATACTCTGTCTTTTATCGATTCTGTACAAGATTGTCTTTTATATTCACCTATCATGCTTTTTCTTAAATTACTGTCTCTTATTATGTAATTATATTATTGTGCTAATTTGCTGGCTTTAGTTCTTATTTTGTGGCCTCCTTTGTGGCACTTGCTCTTTCTGGGGTCTGACCCAGCTGGTTTTGTATGGCCAGATACCGGAGCAGCAGCAAAGGATCTACCTGTCTTCCAGCCCGATGGTGACCGCCAGGCGTAACCAGGGCAACGAGTGGGTTTTATTTTGCTCTCCCACTCCCTTGTAAAAATATTCTTTTGAGGCGTTTAGCCGACGAGCACTTGTTAGCTCGATGCACTTTACTTCTGTCTGCCTACGGGCTGTAATCATGATTGGCAACTCGAGGTTGATCATGTACGACTTAACTCTTGCTAGTCCTTACATTTTGTACGACTAGCTTCATGATCATCTGGATATGTAATGTTTGGGATGCCTTACAATTGTATATTTGGTGATCTGATATCTTGTGATTATTATTAGTTGGTTGAGATTGAGACAATAGGATAATATATGACCTTAAGAGACTGATGGCTTGTAGATAAACCCTCACATATCTAGACAGCCGTGACCGTATGGTGAGATGGATTCCATTTCATTATACGTAGCTGGCTATGTCTGCCCCCGCTCTCCAGTATTCTGGTTCTGGGGTGTGACACTTAGGCCCAGACCTTGTGTTACCGACTAGACCTGCATTCAAGCTCTAGACCCAAATCCAAAGGCATACACGCGGTGTGCCGCTATTGCCGACACATCTACATGAGTGGTCACTAGCAATTTCAAGCTATCTTGGATATGGCTCGTGGGATATCGACATGTACCTACACGGGTAGCTAGCCCGGTGGGGTCGAACTCTCCCATGCGGTCATCCAGCATCCTACTTTGAGCCACACTCGCTTCCCCAGGGCCGAATGATCCCGGCGCCCCGGTGATCACTCGAGAAGACTACACCTTGTCGACAAGTTGCCCAATGACCATGCATACTCGATCTATCCAGTCTATCCAGTCCTTTCTCAACATGACCATGCATTCCTTCTTTCTATCGAGACTTAACGATACTCCCAAGCCGCGGGACCGATCTCGTGTGCAGGACCTATCAAGACTTAGTGAGACTCCCAAGCCAGAGGACCGATCTCATGTACGGGACATATCATGAGTTTGCGAGACTCCCAAGCCAGGGGACCGATCTCGTGTGCCGGACATATCATGAGTTAGCGAGACTCCCAAGTAGCGGGACCAATCTCGGCGACAACCAGTCGCGTGGACTTCCTTTGTTCGTGGCAAGCTTTTCACTAAACCGATCATAACTCGTGCCTTAGACAGGCCTGGTTCTATAGGCGACGCTAACGCTCAAGTCATATACTTATACGACGAGCCTTGTTCTCATGGGATTACGCGACTTGACAACCGCAGATAGAGCGGGACAGTGCTAGAAATGGCTTTCGATAGCCCAGCACAACTCTTGTCTAACTTATTCGGGCAACGACTCGACGAGCAAGGACTACGCCGAGCTCCGCGTCGAGGAAACATGCTATGCACGGGGTCGACTTGAACAACCAAGTTCGTGCCTAGACTTAGCCAACGAGCCGTGCAAGACGACTTAACTTGCGGGACGTGCGAAGGCTATGCCAAGCCTTGCAGGATAGGACCGTACATGCTTTGTTAAGCATTCATGCGGGCGACGCCTATGACTTAGGCTGATTTGAGTGTCGGGGCAACATGACGGGACCGTGCATGCTTTAGCAAGCATTCACGCAGGCGACGCCTATGACTTAGGCTATTTCAAGTGTCGGGACAACTTAGCAACTTAAGCCAACTTCCTTCTCCCAAGCCACTGGATCGAAGGATCGAGTGTCATTTGAAAGCACGCTGAGCCGACTTCTATGCAGACCGTGGGACCATTTTCCATGTTCTAGGACATTCCGACCCGACGAGATTATTCCCTTAGCTATGTGCGTTCGTAGCTTTTAGATTAGCCTACTTGTGCAAGTTGAAAACATGCGAGTTATTAAGTGAAGGCTAAGATGAGGCAAGTTCACTGAAACTACCCCACCTGTGCGGGGAGTCGCCTCGGACGAGCGAGCCTTTGAGCTGCCGTTGCAAGGCTAAGTTCCAACGCCTTCGGCGTTTCGATTTCTCCGATTGACTTTGCGGGACGGGGCACTACAATACTCACATGGAATGTATGAGGAGTCAACTCCAGCGTGAGATGGAGGGAGACTATGAATTTAGCTCATAAATACAGAAGTACGATTGTGAGTATCCTTGAGAGTAAAGTTAAATCTGCTGAGTTATTATCCAGACGAACTCCGAATCATTGGTCTTCGTCGCATAATCTGGAGCTGGGAAGCATGGCAAGAATCTGGATGCTATGGGACACTCGTAATTGGGACGGTCAGGTAAGACTTCGCACCGAACAACTTATAGCTATTGACTTCACTAACAAAGGAGGCTTCCAAGTGGTGGTCTGTGCAGTATATGGCCATAATGATAGAAGGAAACGGCTCGATCTATGGAAGACCATCATCAGAGTTGCAATGGAAGTAGGTAATAAGATACCTCTCATCCTATATGGGGACTTCAACGCGATGCTATCCGCCTCGGAGAAGATAGGAGGCCGGAGAGTCCCGGACCCGATCCTTGCAGATTTCCAGAACTGTCTCCTTAGGTCCGGCCTCACGTGCCTATCCAAGACAGGACAAATATGGTCATGGAATAACTGCTCTACTACTAAGCGTGTAGTCTGCCAACTCGACAGGGCCTTGTGCAATAATAGGTGGCTCGAGATCTTCCCCAACGGAATAGTAGAGGGGCTTCATCGCGGTACGAGTGACCATACCCCTATCTTAATCAAAATGACGGAGGAGGCTAACACTCTAAGATGGCCGTTTCGTTACTGTAATGCACAGTTTACTGTAATGACGGAGGAGGCTAACACTCGCAGATGGCCGTTTCGTTACTGTAATGACGAAAATTGAAGGATACAAGGAGGCGGTGGATAGAGGGTGTGGTAAAAATCTGAAAGGCAATGCACAGTTTACTCTCGTGCAATGGCTGAAACTTATCAAGATGGAATTGAAGGCATGGAACAAAAGTAGGCCTATACCCGATCTTCCTGTCAAAGAGCGGGAATTACATGTAGTCCAAGATTTACTACAACAATCACCTATGGACAAGGTCCTAGCGGAGAAGGAGACTACTCTACAAAACGAAGTGAGGAGACTCCGCGTCCTAGAGGAGATTCAACTGCAACAGCGAGCTAAATGCAGATGGCTTAAAGATGGGGATCGCTGCTCTAAATTTTTCTACACCACCATTAAAGCGCGTCAACACAGAAACTCCATCCAAGGCCTCATTGATGTTGAGGGACATCCGAGCACAGACACTAATAGGATCAAAGAGGAGGCGATCGCGTATTACACAGCCTTATACAACCAGAAAGGATACACGACAACTTTCCCAGGTCTGGTTTGCAAAAAAATAGTAACCGAGGCGGGCAACCAAATGCTGAGCAAGGAAATTTCAATGGAGGAGATCGAAGATTTTGTGAAAGCGGCAGATCCAAATAGAGCGCCTGGGCCGGATGGCTTCAATGCCTCCTTCTACAAGAAACACTGGGAATATCTTAAACACCAGGTACTATTAGCAGTCCAAGAATTCTTTCAAACAGGGCGACTACTCAAGGAGATCAATCATACATTTTTGACGCTCATACCAAAGAAGGAAGGAGCTGCAGTATTGGGAGATTTCAGGCCGATCGCTTGTTGTAATTTCATATATAAGATTATTACTCATCTCATGTGTACCCGAATACAGGCTATTTTGTAGGAACTCATATCTCCCAACCAGACGGCGTTCATTAAAAGTCGTTCGATTGTGGAGAACTGTTTACTTGTTCATGAATTGGTTCGAGACTTTAACAAACCTGGAGGCCGCAAGGGATGTATCAAACTTGATCTAAGGAAGGCATACGATTCAGTAAACAGAGATTTTGTCTGTGAGATGCTACTCAGCATGGGATTTGATCAGTGGTGGGTTACCCGGATTAGAGAATGCATAACTATCCCGTCTTTCTCTATTCTTATTAATGGGCAGCCACACGGGTTCTTCAAGAGCAATCGAGGACTGAGGCAGGGGGACCCCCTATCCCCGTATCTCTTCACCATTGTGATGGAATATTATACATGCCTCATGGATTTGGTCGTTCATCGGAAGCAGATCACCCCTCTCTTCCGCCGCATCCAGCCGTGTGTCTCGTATCTCATTTACGTGGACGATCTACTTGTTTTTATTGAGCCATCTACTGCCTCCGTTGCCAGTCTCAATACCGTCCATAAAGAGTTCGGGACACTTACAGGGCTGACTCTCAATAGAGATAAGAGTCGTGCTTACTTTAGCAGAGACTGTCCCGATAAAGCCCGTTGGGTGGAGTCACTGCAAATCGAATAGGGATAATTACCAGTTAAATATCTCGGCCTACCTTTGTCGATCAACCAAGCTAAGGCGAGTGATTGTAAGGAGCTGATCCAATACGTTCAAAAACGTTTGGAGGGATGGCAAACACAAATACTCTCGTTCGAAGGAAGACTAGAGCTGGTACGCTCGGTCATCTGGGCTATAACGT
The DNA here is from genome assembly GCA_029216955.1 of Iris pallida. Lineage (NCBI taxonomy): Eukaryota > Viridiplantae > Streptophyta > Magnoliopsida > Asparagales > Iridaceae > Iris > Iris pallida. The sequence continues at coordinate 15,789 of JANAVB010034929.1, read as the reverse complement.
CGTATTGGTTGCAGGCCTTAATTCTCCCAATGCACACGATCAACCAGGTGGAGAGGCTATGTGCTAACTTTGTTTGGAAGGGAGGCCTCCACACTATATCATGGGAGGACTTATGCTTGGAGAAAGAAGAGGGAGGATTGGGTATTCGGTCCTTTCGTGTCCTTAGAGAGGTCGCGATCCTGAAAATCGCATGGCGTTTCCTGGATGGTCACTCCCTATGGGCTCAATGGGTTAGGAGCAGATATGTACGAGACAACAATTTCTGGGTGCTTTCCATTGACAATAATTTCTCAGGTATATTCAAAATGATTCTCCGCAAGAGGCAGGTTCTGAAACATTACCTCAACCGAATTATTGTAGATGGACGGGACACCAGCCTATGGCTGGACCCATGGATCCAACACCAGAGCATGGTTGATCTAGTCGGGTGGCCAACTTTTGAAATCACAGGGAGCAATGACATGGTTAATGTCCTAATTAGGGACGGTGCTTGGGACATTACCTCTCGTCGGAAAGGAAGATGGTTCGCGGAAGTGATCCAGGCCGTAGAGATTGATCATGAAGGCAACAAAGATAGGTGGGAATGGGAGGATTGTCCGGAGGGGAGTTTCCATACTCGTGTAATATACAAGCAGATCAGAGAGCATCGGCCTATGGTGGAATGGGCGGACATCATTTGGGTTAAGGGGGCAGCGGTCAAGACGAAGCTATATGCATACAAGGCAATCCGTAATAGGTTCTGAATTTTTATCTAAACAAACAAACATGGTTCCATGACAATGGCATTATTCATCAACGCAGTTGCGTTTCCACTCCTCAACAAAATGGCGTTGTAGAGCGTAAATATCGACATCTACTCGATGTAGCTCGAGCTCTACGATTTCAAGCAGGCTTACCCCTTTCCTTTTGGGGTGAATGTATTCTCACTGCTGCTTTCCTTATTAACAAACTTCCAACTCCAATCCTCAACTACAAATCACCTCACCAAGTTTTACTTGGAACTGTTCCATCATTTTCTTCTCTTCGCGTTTTTGGATGTTTATGTTTTGCTAAAATATGAATATTCAACATAAATTTGATAAACGAGCCAAACCTGGTATTTTTGTCGACTATCCTTATGGTCAAAAGGGATACCGCATATTTGATTTTGTCACTCGTTAAATTTATGTTTTACGTGACGTTATATTTCATGAGTCAATTTTTTCTTATCATGATCTCTCGTCCTCCTCATTCAACAATTCTATTACCATCACTCCAATCGAGGATGATGGAACTTTTGACTACACTGTACCACCTGATGTTTCCACTGATGTTTCTTCCAGTGATTGTCAAGCTGATTCATCTTCAACACTTATTTCTGAGAGTTCTTCCTCAATATCACATGTCCCTATCCTTAATAAACACCCTCAACGTGTTTGTCGCCCTCCCGGTCATTTAAAGGATTATATTTGTAATAATATCTCCTTTTCCACTGCTTTTCCACTAGCAAATTATTTTTCTCTATCCAATCTAAGTTGTTCTCATCGTGCTTTTCTAACTAATATCATTGACAGCCAAGAACCAACTTCCTATGCTCAAGCCATGAAATCTGCCGAATGGCGTGATGCCATGGCCAAAGAAATTCATGCTCTTGAATCAAACAACACTTGGCCTTTATGCTCACTTCCACCAAACAAGTCACCCATTGGTTGTAAATGGGTCTACAAAATTAAATATAAGTCTGATGGCTCTATAGAGAGATACAAAGCTCGTTTAGTTGCCAAGGGTTATACTCAAGTTGAAGGAATCGATTATCATGATACATTTGCACCCGTGGCTAAACTCGTCACTGTTCGCCTTCTTTTTTCCATTGCTGCCATTAAAAATTGGTCGTTACACCAACTTGACGTCAATAATGCGTTTCTCCAAGGCGATCTTAATGAGGAAGTTTATATGAAACTTCCTCCTGGATTCTCTCGTAAGGGGGAGACTTGCGTATGCAGGTTAAATAAATCTATCTACGGCCTTAAACAGGCTCCTCGTCAATGGTTCTCTAAGTTCTCCACCACGCTTATCCGTCGTGGATTTCATCAATCCATTTCAGACTATAGTCTGTTCGCCTATATTCGTAATCAGACTTCCCTTTTCCTCCTTGTCTATGTTGATGATATTATTATCACTGAAAACGATGATGCTGCCATATCTGACATCAAACTATTTCTTGCTCAATCTTTCTCCACATAAAAGATCTTGGCAAACTTCGGTATTTTTTGGGTATTGAGGTATCTCGCTCTAAACAAAGCATTTTTTTATGTCAAAGAAAATACACGCTTGACATTTTATCTGATTCTGGTATGACTGGTTCTCGATCATCAGATTTTCCCATGGAGCAACATCTTCGTTTACAACCAAAAGATGGTACTTCGCTTCCTGATCCAAGAATCTATCGCCGCCTTGTGGGTCGCCTTCTATATCTCACAGTAACACGACCAAATATTCAATATGATGTAAATACGTACCCTTAGCCAATTTATGCAATCCCCATACTCATTCCATCTTGATGCAGCCAATCGAGTTCTTCGATATCTTAAAGGAAGTGTTGGTAAAGGTTTATTCCTTTCTGCATCTAGCTCACTCACTTTAGTTGGATACGCTGACTCCGATTGGACCGGGTGTCCTACTATTCGTCGTTCCACTACATGTTATTTTCACCATGCTAGGATCTAGTCCTATTTCTTGGAAAACCAAGAAACAACCAACAGTTTCACGTTCGTCTGCAGAAGCAGAATATCGTTCCCTTGCTGCACTTACTTCTGAGTTGCAATGGTTAAAATACCTTCTCTCAGATCTTGGTATTAATCACTCGCAGCCTATTCCGGTTCATTGTGATAGTCAAGCTGCTATCCACATTGCCAAAAATCTTGTTTTCTATGAACGCACCAAACACATTGAAATTGACTGTCATTTCGTCCGAGAAAAGATTAAAGCAAGTCTTCTTACTCCTTTCTACGTACGACCTAGCGAGCAACTGGCTGACATTTTTACCAAACCACTTGGCGGTGATACTTATCGTCGGCTACTTTGCAAGTTGGGTGTTCTTGACATTTCAATCCCAACTCCAACTTGAGGGGGAGTATTGAATGAGAGATACTAGGAAGGGTTGTTTTATTATTTATTATTTGTTGGGGTTGTTTTATTATTTATTATTTGTTGTTATGGTTGTTTGAAATTTGTTATTGGAACAACCTTTTGTTATTTCTATTGTATATATACATGCACAATTGAATGAAATAAACACAGAAAAATTACTCTCATCTCTCTCTCTCTTCGTGCTCATATTTTCACACATGTTAAGTACTAGATTTAATAAATTAGAATCTAGCATAGAAAATATATAGACACTATAATTGACACCTTACATAATAAGTATTGACATGAACAAGTTAAGCAATCACGATATTATGGTAGCTAGAGGCTTGTGTTGACAATGATAAAAATCATAAGGATGAGGCTATATAATTGTTGCATTTATACTAATAGGACCACCAATAATTGAGCATGTTGAGTATCATTTTCTTAGAACTAAAACACATATAAGCATACTAGTAAATGCATGTAATTTGCACGTATAATAAGAATATTATTCAATTATAGTCAAATATTTTTTCTAAATCATGTGGTTAAGGTGGTAGATATTCGTCTTGTTTGGTTGAGTTTGATTCCCTATATTCAATATATGTAACAAATTTAAACTTTTTTCAACAATTTTTTACATAATTAATTTTTTTTAAATAAAATGGACCATAATCTACATACGACTTAGACGGCTCATTTTTAAGCCGTTTTAAAGCCTCACTATATAGTGGAAGATAATAATGTTATATCTTATCGTTGGAGGAACTCAATAGATATATTGATTTTATCAGTGTACATAATGCTTATTCCAGCACCAATAAATTGTTTGATTATTGATTTTTTTTTATTAGATAATGCTATAACTATAAGAAATCTATTCCTGATATGATTTTACTAGTGTCATAATTAAGTATTAGTAAGTGTATTGATAATTGATCTATTTTTTTTGTAGATAGAAATTTAAAATTCTTCTCAAACTCTTTTTTTTTTTTTACTTTATATTGCTTGAGTTTTGTTCGAGTATTCCTCGCCAATTTTTTACAATACTCGTGTAAATCTATAAATTTTAACGTACATATGATAAGTCTATTTTTCTTTTGGAAAACACTATCTGAGCGGGCCAGACCGCACGCCAGGTGGCCGAAGCCTATTGTCCCACCTATAGGCATGTATTCTATACCGGTTGACCTGCCAATGAGATGGTGCCACCTAATGGGAGGCCAGCCCACAAGCGCTGTTTTATTTTAGGTCTTGTACTACGTCAATAAGTCAAACAACTAAAATGACAATCGACAAATTATACTTGATTCTGTTGAATTCATTGCTAGTAGCCCTTTCTTTTACTTCTAATGCATGCATCACACTTTGTCCAGTAGACATTCTTCATAGTAACATGGAAGAACAAATTAACTCAAGTATCTTCAAAGCCTTCTAATTCGGCACTTAGTGAAATTAACTAAAGCTAAAACTATGCATTTTGGCTTTAATTAAACATACTATTAATCTGTCCATAAACCAAACACCCTTTCCCTAGAAGCCTCCATTTTCTCATTTTTACTCACCTTAATTTACTTCAAGTGCTCATCTACGTTCAATTCTTGAAAGTGAAACAAAGTTAGTGTGAAGTGAATAATTTGCATCATTTCATTAATCCCTGATAAATCTTTAGCAAGCATTACACAAAGCTACTAATAATGGTGTTAATCTAGAGGTTTCATTTATTTATGGAAGCATAATTAAAGAGTAGTGAAGGTTATTCTTTAAACAATCTATACATTCTTGTCACACAAAAATAAAAATAAATAAATAAAATATAGTTATCCTAAGCATCGATTGTCACTCCCCGTTCCCGGAATGCGTATTTTTATACATGTACAACTCATATATATTTATTTAATATTTATCATGTATTATCCTGTATTTAAATTTCTATAAGTTCATGTTAATTAATTATCTGCTCTTTAATTTTTATGTTAATTAATTTTTTGCAATTTTATTCCTGCAATTTTATTCCTGCATTTTATTTCCTGCAATTTATTTTCTGCTTTTAACCTCTCTGCTTTGCTTTCGGGTTGGCCTTGGATGGAGAACCCGACCCTATAAACCCCCACCTACCACCCCTTCCTATTTAAGCCCCCATCTCCTTCTCTCTCTTCATAACTCTCATTCTTCACCATTACTTCTTCTTCTTCCTCTCATCACTCTCCACCAACCAACAGCAGGCAAGTACATCTTGCTTCTTGCTTCCCACTTGGAGAACCATTTTTATGGTTCATTTGTCTTCCTCTCATGATCCTGAGAGAGTTTAGTACTTAGCATTTTTGATTTCTTTGGCTTGTTTCTTCTAGATCTAAGTTGTTGTATTCTCGGTTGTTCATGGGTTTTGATCTCCCAACTTGGCGTGCATTCTCGGTTGTCCATGGGTTCTGAACCATGGGAACTTCATTTCTGGCTTGGAACGAAGGTTCAGTCACGCACACGTCTTTACGTGTCTGCGTGAATTTTCAGTCACGCACACGTCTCTACGTGTCTGCGTGAATTTTTAGTCACGCACACGTCTTTACGTGTCTGCGTGAATTTTTAGTCACACACATATTCTTACGTGCGTGCGTGAATTTTTAGTCACGCACACGTCTTTACGTGTCTGCATGAATTTTCAGTCACGCACACGTCTTTACGTGTCTGCGTGAATTTTTAGTCATGCACACGTTCTTACGTGCGTGCGTGAATTTTTAGTCACGCATACGTTCTTGCGTGTCAGCGTGACATTTGAGTTACGCACACATCTTTGCGTGCGTGCGTAGATTTTTTATCATTTTCTACGCTCACTTTCCACGCTCACGCTGTGCGTGCGTGAGTTACTTTTTACGCTCACGTTATGAGTGCGTGAACTATCCTTCACGATCACGCTGTGCATGCCAACGTGAACCACTTTTCACGCTCACGCTGTTTATACGCTCACTCCTGCTAGACTTAAGCATAGACTTGTTGGCCTTAGCATCAGACTTGTTGGCGTGACTTGTTGGCCTTAGCATCAGACTTGTTGGCGTGACTTGTTGGCCTTAGCATCAGACTTGTTGGCGTGACTTGTTGGCCTTAGCATAGACTTGTTGGCGTGACTTCCTGACCTGGGTGTTTCTATTTGTTCTCTAATTTAATTATTTAATGGTAGCATGATAGTTTTTCTATTATATCCTTACGCCTTTTTATGAACTCGATAATCTTAGCATGTTAATATTTTTGATACATATGGTTGTGTGAAACGTGCCCTGTGTCTTGATTAATTGATGGATACCAGTAAGACTGGAACTTGACCTTGAGAGTTATAGACTCGACCCATTTAATGCTAATTGACTTTCATGCCTTATCGCCATTGATGACGATGGTTATCTTGACTAAAATTGATCATGCGTTCCTAGTTGGAACTAAAGAGACTAGCTACTCGTCTTATTGAATTGAATAAATGAGACACGTTCATGATATGAACTATTGTAATCGACTGGCTGATCCCGAATATTGACATACAGGCACATGCAGGCTTCAAACTATTTATTTATTTATTTATTTTATAAAAGAAGCATGTGTACTTTATGGTCAAGGCATGATTATTCCGTGGTTAGTTTGAATTGTTGCATTACGCTATGTAAGACCTGCAACCTAACCGTACTGGTATCGTTGTAGAGTTGCTGTCACTCCCCATTCCCAGAATAAAGTATTTTATACGTGTACTTCTTGAATGTACTTATTCAATATTTATCATGCATTTATTCTGTATTTAAATTCTTCAAATTTGCGCTTATTAATTTTTGTATTTTATTTTCTGTTTTTTCGTAGCTCTTGGTTCATTTCGGTTCATGGAAACCAACTTGGTTCGGTTTGGTTCAACATGGAAAGGAATGGATGGCTTGGATTTGGTGGAGAGAATGAATGGTGGAGATCCACTTGACCTTGATATAAAAGTTCTTCTTCCACTCTCTCTCTCTCTTCATTCATTCATATTTACTCCTCCACCAAACCCTAACCCATTTGGAGAGGCAAGTACATCTTGCACACCATGAGGGATTTCATGCATCCCCAATTATTTTTAGTTTATGTTATTCATCTTCTCTTCCTCTACAAGTTTAGGTCTTGAAGTTTTTGTTTTCCATGGATGGTTGGGTGTAGATCTAAGTTTTAAGTTTTGGTTTTCATAGTTTTGGTTTTCATATGAAATTTAGGGTTTTGATCTATCAAACATTGTTGTTTTCGAAATTAAGTGGTTCCATGTTGTAGAGAATTTGATTCTACTAAAGTTTGGCTTTTGAAAAGTTAGATTTTGATTTATTTTGTGGAAGTTATGGCAAAAAGTATTTTGGTTCGTTCCTATATTCATCTGCAGCACGAACAGCATGTCGCAGAAGGCGCATGTCGCAGTAGGCGCATGTTGCAATGAGGTACATGTCGCGGAAGGCACACAGCATGTTGCAGAAGGCGCATGTCGCAGTAGGCGCATGTTGCAATGAGGCGCATGTCGCGGAAGGCACACAACATGTCGCAGAAGGCGCATGTCGCAGTAGGCGCATGTTCCAATGAGGCGCATGTCGCGGAAGGCACACAGCATGTCGCAGTAGCCGCATATCATGTCGCGCATGAGCCGCATTAAGGCGCATGTCACAGTAGGCGCATGTTGCATGAGGCGCATGTCGCGGTAGGCGCATATCATGTCGCAGTTGAGCCACATGAGGCGCATGTCGCGGTAGGCGCATATCATGTCGCAGTTGAGCCACATGAGGCGCATATCATGTCGCAGTAGGCGTATATGGTGTCGCAGTTGCATGCATGTCGCAGAATAGGCCGCATATGCATAATTTGGTTGTTTCTGACTGTTATATGTCCTAATTAACTGAATTGTGGCTAGAATTTCTTTCAACTCCCAACATGAATTTGTTGATCTTTTCCTTGGATTCAGAATATATTACCAACTATTTTATACTAGTTATGGACTCGACCATGCTTAATACTAATTTGACCTTTATGCCTTGTCATGTATTGACCCCGACTGTTACTTGACTAATAATTGATCATGCGTTCCTAGTTGGAACTAAAGAGACTGGCTAGTCGTCTTATTGAATGAAATGAATGAGACCACGTTCATGTAATGAACTATTGTACTCGATTAGCCAAATCCAAATATTGGCATACAGGCACATGCAGGTTTCAAATTATTTATTTATCTATTTTACAAAAAGACAGCATGTGTACCTTATGGTCAAGGCATGATTACTCCGTGGTTAGATATGATTGTTGCATTACGCTATGTAAGACCTATAACATAGCCGCACGGGTATCGTTGTAGAGTTGCGCATATCGTACCCCGTACGAAAGTACTCATTTGAACGACCATGATCCACGGCATGGAACTTCACTCAACGTAGAGACTATTAAGTTAAATAAAATAATAATGGCATGGAGAGAATGGATTCCCGAGTTCTTACATGGCAGCCCCCTTGGGACTATTAAGTGCCCGACAGGCCGGCTGGTTCCCACAGATACGGTAAATCTGTCACACGGGCAGGGAACGGTATCTGCTTATATTATTGTACATGCTATAACGGCGGACGTCCCCTGGGACTCGTCTAACTACATGATTGGCGCAATTGATTGATTGGATAGACTAGCCTTGCTTGCACATAGTAAGAACTGAGGAATCCCTAATTGCATAATTCCAGGATAACTTGGGACTCACAATAGCAAGCCGTAGGAATTGATTGGCCGTTCAAAGATGATTTGTTTGTGTATTGTATCTACTCTGTTGCCTAACTAAGATGATCAAAATGTCAGGACATGACGGGCCAACTTCTGTCCTTGTTTGGTTGGGAGGTTGGTTCGAAGTATCGTGATGTTATGTGAATCCCAGTGGCAAGCAGAGATCTACTTATATTCTCTTATTACTGGTTTTAACTCCTCATATCGTGCTTCCTTGTGGTACTTGCTATTGGAGGTCTAACCTCTCTGGTTTTGTATGGCCAGATTTAGAGCCGGTCCCCGAGGATCCAGCTTACTTCCACCTCCAAGATGGTCAATACTAGAGGAATGATCGCAGGAGGACTCGAGTGGGTTCCTTACTTCCCCACACGTTTTGTTATTTACTTAATACCTTGCCGTTTGGCACCGACATGTTAGTCGGATTATCTTGTACTTACTTTTGCATAATTGTAATTAAGTCAGACTGCAGCTGATAACAATTGTGTATACTTTTCTACATCATCTGGCTATGTTTTGTAAAGCCAGATATCAAGAATATTTTGACTGGGCGTTTGGGACGCCTTACTGCTTTATCTTACATGTTCTCTATTTCTGTTTCTTGTTTTGAATGATTGAGACAATAGATGCGTAATGACCATAGTAAGACTTTTATGTAGTATGCACCCCCTCGTCTGGTTAGACAGTATTGATCGTATTATACGGTATTCATCTACCCGTAATACGTAGCTGGCTGAGTCATTCCCCCGCTCTCCAGTATTCTGGTTCTGGGGCGTGACAAGGTTTTAGTGGTGGCCCATGCAGGTCTGATTTCAGACTTGTGGGGTATTTTTGATTTATAGGATGTCTCAATCACACGTGTTCCTTCTTGATCTCATGATTCGTTATCCTCAACCCTTGCTTGACATTCCGGTATCCTTTGACTTTTTAATCCTTCATGTCCGGTTGTTTGATTGTTCTTGTCCCTTTTCTTAGGGGCACTTCGTCCGTATCGGTCAGAGCTGGGCAGCAACAGCAGGAGCAACATGGACAACCTAACCAGGTCGGTCAGCAACAAGAGCCAGTCTCACCTCAGGAGACTATCCAAGAAGAAGTGATAGTAGAACCAGCAGCTGGATCACAGTATCCGGACATTCCACCACCATCGACAGTTCCACCTACCCAAGTGGACACACCAGCCCTTCTGGAGATCATGAGAGGAAAGATGGCTACTCAGCAACATCAAATGTTGGTCCAGCAACGCATGCACACTCAGCTACAAGAGCAGAATGTGCTACTCAACCAAGGTTTGCAGACGGCTTTGGAAAGAGGAGCGAGGACTGATTCAGGAGCATCAGCCAGGTTTTACAAGTACAACCCCCACCGTTTCGAGGGCACGGAGGATGCTATTTCAGCAAATGCATAGCTTAAGGATATGGAGGCTATTCTGACAGCAGCTAAGGTACCAGCAGAAGAACGTGTGGATCTAGTGAAGTTGTTACTTCAGGATCTCGCACGTGATTGGTGGGAATCAGAGGAAGTGGGCATCAGACGTCCTGTGGCTTGGGACGATTTTACAGCAAGATTCAAGACCAAGTACTATGGAGTTGTGGCACGGTTTGAGCTACAACAGAAGTTTATCAGCCTCAGGCAGGCTGGCAAGATTGTAGATGCTTATGCAGCGGAGTTCTGCAGATTGAGTAGATTCGCCCCAGAGATGTTAGCAACAGAGAGCCAGAGGGCCATGAGGTTTCAGCAAGGGTTTCATCTTGAACTCTTGCAATTGATCGAGGGGCACAATTACCAGACTTTTGATGAGATATTGACGGCGACTCGAAGGCATAAGATCACCATTCAGAGGCTTGCAGTAAGGACTGGGGGTCAGAAGAGATCCCACAGTCAGATTGAAGGAGGGGGGGAGCAGCGCCCCGAACAACAGCACCATCCACTGGCATTCGTATCCACGATTTGGCGATACGAGGACCAGCACTACCAAGGCAACAACAACAGCAACAGAGGAAGAACCAGCAACCCCCGGTGGGCTGCACTTATTGTGGGAAGATGGGACACACTAGAGATGTATGTCGGACATTGAATGGACTATGTCTGATATGTAGAAATCCAGACCATCGGGTTACCACATATCCCATGAATTCGAGGTCAGGAGGACCAGGGCAGCAGTTTCCTGCTCTGCCAGCACCAGGGGCAGGCCAGTATCGAGGACCAGCAGTGGCAGTAAGGCCGTTGGCACCGCGTCCGCAGGCTCAGATATTTCGGCAGTAGGGACCGCCGATACAGCAACACCAGCATAGACCACTCCAGCATCATCAAGGAAGGGGCCAGCAGCAGCATCAGGCTAGGCAGCAGCATGGGAATCAACAAGGAGGTCGAGGGCAAGCATTCACTCTGTCCTTGGAGGAGGCATTGGCATCGGGAGATGTTATGGCAGGTAACATTCTCGTCGCCTCATATCCTGCAGTAGCATTGTTTGATTCAGGAGCATCACACTCATTTATATCTGCACAATTTGCGACATGGCTAGGAATGGAGTTCGAGGCATTGCCAGGGAGGTTGAATATACTCACTGGCAATGGGCTCGTAGGAGTTAGTAGAGTTATTCTAGCGTGTAGCGTTGTAGTTTGTGGCCATTCCTTACCCGCCCGGTTGATAGAATTTCCTGTCGAAAATTTCGACGTTATCTTAGGCATGGACTCGCTGAAAGACAGTCATGCGACAATAGATTGTCGTAGAGGGAGTGTATCTTTTGATATTCCAGGCATAAAGAGGTTCACCTTAGTCAGGTCAGAGGCAACTCAGCAAGAGCAGGGAGTAGTAAAAGCAATGGAAGAAGTTCAGATTCTGAAGGTAGTTGAAGAATTTCTAGACGTATTTCCCGAAGAACTTCCAGGTCTACCACCGGTTAGAGATATTGAGTTCAGCATAGAATTGGCACCAGGAACTAAACCGATATCAGATCGAGTTTACAGAATGACGGATTCAGAACAGGCCAAGGTATATCAGCACATAGAGGAATTGAAGAAGAAGAAGTTCATCCAAGCTAGCGTGTCACCATGGCGCAGCACCAGTAGTACTTGTGGGGAAGAAGGATGGGTCATCCAGATTGTGCATTGACTACAGGAAGCTTAACGCGGCAACAGTGAAGAACAAGTACCCACTACCCAGGATCGACGACTTGTTTGATCAGTTGAGCAAAGCTAGAGTTTTCTCCAAGATAGATCGGGTATCATCAAGTGAGGGTTTGGAAGGAGGACATTCCCAAGACAGCATTTAGGTCGAAGTATGGGCATTACGAATTCTTAGTAATGCCGTTTGGTTTGACCAATGCTCCAGCGATATTCATAGATTTGATGAACCGCATCTTTATGCCATACTTAGATCAGTTTGTCGTTGTATTCTTGACGACATTCTCGTACATTCTGCTAGTGAAGAGGAGCATGAAGACCACCTCAGGAAAGTGTTGCAGGTTCTGAGAGAGAACCAGTTGTATGCCAAGCTCAGTAAGTGTGAGTTTTGGTCGGATCACATTTCATTTTTGGGTCACATCGTATCAGGAGCAGGAGTAGCAGTAGATCCCAAGAAGATAGAAGCAGTAGAAAGTTGGCCAGTACCCAAGACCGTAGCAGATGTGCTGAGTTTCTTGGGATTGGCAGGATATTACAGAAGGTTCGTATCAGACTTTGCAAGGCTTTTAGCACCTATGACCCGCTTGACACGGAAGGATGTACCATTCGTTTGGTCGGCAGAATGTCTGACATCATTTGAGACGTTGAAGCAGAAGTTGATATCAGCACCTATTCTTACATTACCGGTTGGACCCAGAGGTTTTACAGTATATTGTGATACGTCAGGTAAAGGACTTGGATGTGTCCTTATGCAGCATGGGAAGGTGATAGCATATGCATCTAGGCAGCTTGAGATCACGAGAAGAATTACCCAACTCACGACTTGGAATTGGCGGCAGGTGTTACTCTGAAGCTATGGAGGCATTACTTATATGGTGATCGAGTGGAGATGTACACAGATCATAAAAGTCTGAAGTACACCTTTACTCAGAAGGAGCTGAACATGAGGCAGAGAAGATGGTTGGAGTTGATCAAGGATTATGACGTGGAGCTTCAGTATCATCCAGGCAAGGCTAATGTAGTAGCAGACGCTCTTAGCAGGAGAGGCGGCGCATTTATGTTGACAACATAGAAGCATATCTTAGAAGACCTTCAGGCGATGGGCATCGAAGTTATACTTCCTGGTGATGTAGGAGTTCTAACAAGTTTACAAGTTCAATCTGATTTGGTAGACAGGATCAAGGCAGCTCAGGCACAGGACCCAAGGATTCAGAAGCTTAGAGCAGAATGTGAGTCAGAACTCAAGAAGGAGATGCAAATTCATGAAGATGGTACGCTTAGGTTTGGATCAGTCTATGTGTGCCTAGTGGAGATATCAGACAGGAGGTCATGTCAGAAGCTCACAGTTCTCAGTATTCTATTTACCCTGGAGGAACCAAGATGTACCAAGATATCAAGCAGCATTTCTGGTGGAACGGGATGAAGAGAGAGATAGCTAGATTTGTTTCCCGTTGCTTGGTATGTCAGCAAGTGAAGGCAGAACTGCAGAGGCCAGCTGGATTATTGCAACCGCTTCCTATCCCGGAATGGAAATGGAAGCATATTACAATGGACTTTGTGACCGGTTTACCGAGATCACCAAGTGGTAAGGACGCTATTTGGGTGATAGTGGACCGACTCACGAAGGTGGCACACTTTCTTTCTTTCAGATTAGGACAATCTACAGAAAGTTGGCAGAGTTGTATATGCAACAGATAGTCAGGCAGCATAGAGTCCCTGTCAGTATTGTGTCGGATCGAGAACCCGCTTTACATCACATTTCTGGAAGAGCTTACATCATAGTCTGGGTACCAAGTTAAGATTTAGCACGGCCTACCATCCGCAGACGGATGGGCAATCAGAAAAAACGATTCAGACTTTGGAAGATATGTTGCGAGCTTGTACTTTGGATTTTGGAGGGTCTTGAGAGAGTCACCTGCACTTGGTCGAGTTCTCATACAACAATAGTTATCAAGCCAGTATCCAGATGGCGTCATTCGAGGCACTATATGGTAAGAAGTGCAGGTCGCTGCTTGCATGGGATGATATCGGAGAAAGGAAAATGTTAGGCCCAGAAATGATTGTTCAGACAGTTGAATTAGTTAAGGAAATTAGAGAGCGACTTCGAGTTGCGCAGGATCGGCATCGTCATTGGGCGGACCAGCATCGTAGGCCGCTAGAGTTTTCTGTTGGGGACCACGTGTTCTTGCGGATCTCACCTACCCGTGGGGTCATTAGATTTGGCGTTCGCGGAAAGTTGAGTCCGCGATACGTAGGACCCTTTGTTATTCTTGATAGGATAGGCGATGTTGCTTATCGTTTATCCCTTCCACCTTCGTTACGAGAGGTGCATGACGTATTTCATCAATCTCAGTTACGTAGGTATGTATCGGACCCAAGCCATGTCCTCGATCACTCTGAGCTGGTTGTTGGTACCAACCTGTCTTACGAGGAACAGCCTGTGTCCATTTTGGACCGAAGAGAGAAGATACTCAAGAACCGAACAATTAGTCTTGTCCGTGTTGCTTGGGGTCATCACTCATTGGGAGAGTCAACGTGGGAACGTGAGGATGATCCGATCACGGTATCCACACATGTTGACTCACAAGGTATATCTCTTTCTGTATACATTGATTGTCCTGATTCTTCATGCTTATCACCTTATGGGTAGAACTACTTGATATCGTGGATTGATGAATTTACATATATAGTACTTGCTTTTGATATGGTAAAATGATTGCTTGCTCACTAGAATTGCTTGTATTAGTTTAGCTCCGACATTTCTGTCCTGCTTGGATCTGAAATTCCGAGGACGGAATTTTTCTAAGGAGGGTAGAGATGTCACTTCCCGTTTCCAGAATAAAGTTTTATACGTGTACTTCTTGAATGTACTTATTCATATTTATCATACATTTATTCTGTATTTAAATTCTTCAAATTTGCGCTTATTAATTTTTGTATTTTATTTTCTGCTTTTTCTTGGCTCTTGGTTCATTTCGGTTCATGGGAAACCAACTTGGTTCAGTTTGGTTCAACATGGAAAGGAATGGATGGCTTGGATTTGGTGGAGAGAATGAATGATGGAGATCCACTTGACCTTGATATAAAAGTTCTTCTTCCACTCTCTCTCTTCATTCATTCATATTTACTCCTCCACCAAACCCTAACCCATTTGGAGAGGCAAGTACATCTTGCACACCATGAGGGATTTCATGCATCCCCAATTTTTAGTTTATGTTATTCATCTCTTCCTCTACAAGTTTAGGTCTTGAAGTTTGTTTTCCATGGATGGTTGGGTGTAGATCTAAGTTTTAAGTTTTGGTTTTCATAGTTTTGGTTTTCATATGAAATTTAGGGTTTTGATCTATCAAACATGTTGTTTTCGAAATTAAGTGGTTCCATGTTATAGAGAATTTGATTCTACTAAAGTTTGGCTTTTGAAAAGTTAGATTTCGATTATTTTGTGAAAGTTATGGCAAAAAGTATTTTGGTTCGTTCCTATATTCATCTGCAGCACGAACAGCATGTCGCAGAAGGCGCATGACGCAGTAGGCGCATGTTGCAATGAGACGCATGTCGCGGAAGGCACACAACATGTTGCAGAAGGCGCATGTCGCAGTAGGCGCATGTTGCAATGAGGCGCATGTCGCGGAAGGCACACAGCATATCGCAGAAGGCGCATGTCGCAGTAGGCGCATGTTGCAATGAGACGCATGTTACGGAAGGTACACAGCATGCGCAGAGTAGCCGCATATCATGTCGCGCATGAGCCGCATTAAGGCGCATGTCGCAGTAGGCGCATGTTGCATGAGGCGCATGTCGCGGTAGGCGC